>JACXGM010002246.1:35609-48297 GCA_016801145.1 Umbra pygmaea
ATCAGGTAAATGGAGTTCATTTCTTTACAGTGACCTATAAAACAAATAGAAAGAGTAAAGAACATATCAATCATGGTCACCAGTAAGATATGAACTCCATTTACCTGATCATTTTGTCTCAAATAGGCACTTCCCAAAACTTGTGAACTCATCAAGTAACTAAAAAGTACTCCTAAAAGTAACTATACCCAACACTGTCTCTCACACACAAATTCCTTCTTAATCAAACAAAATCTCTGCTTGGCTCTATGATTCATCTCCTCCCCTTTTCCTTTTATACTGAATCAACTGTTGATGTTTTTGATGGTGAATACAGTATGTCTCCCATTATTTGACTTTCATACAGATGTTCACAGGCTTGGAAAATGTCTGTCACTTCAGATGTTTTACCGATGACAAACTTCTTTGGCTACTTTTGACACATCCGTCAATCTATTCCAGCAAATGTTCAGATGTAGTGTAAAAATTAAGAATTGCTCCGTTAAGGGCATTTTCATTCGTTAAATAGCTTCTGGAACACGGCACTTATGCTGAATATCAGGAATCGCTCCACACACGTCTGGGCAGTTGTTGTTTAGGTTCTAAGTCCAACTGAGCTCAAGTTGCCTTTTCAACAGGCTGAATGCCTGTTGTAAATACTTTCACTGGTAACATACCAATACCACATATCAAAAACCATCTGTAACTCAATCTGTCTTATTTATAGTTCGGTGACACTACATGCGTTGGAAAGCAAATTATGTTAGTGTACACTACTGATGAGTGAACTGGGCATTAGACTATATACTAAGTTAATCATGATGAGGATGATGAAAATAATGCACATCACACACAAAAACACCAACATCCATGCAGGCAGAAGCGTACACACACAAGCACGCACGCACGCACGGACACACACACACTGCACCCCAGATGTCACTAGAAATGGTCTGTCCCATCCTATGCTTGATATTCATGCACGTGTTGTTGTCCTCCACACATTTTCACTGTCCCTCTTTTTCTTTAAATCTATCATAATGTAACCCACCGTCCAGACCAATTAGACAAAGGCAGTTCCCCAAGGAGTTGCTTTAACTACAACCTTATATAATATATTATACTTCTTCAGGGGTACAAAATGTAAGACGATTCCTTTACTGCTTCATTCCAGTCAATGTTGTAACAGTAATCACTTAAACACAGAAGTCAGTCTTGCGAAATTTGGTCAGTTGCTTCACTTAACTTCTGTGTCCATATGCTATACGCATTGTTATATCCGGCCTGCCTTGAACGGCGTAAAAAGGAAATTCAATGTCTACGCTAAACACCTTAACACATTTTTTTGTTGGTTGTGTTGGTTGTGTTCTTTTTCCATGTTTTAACACCACATTTCCTATGTTGGGATTTGACTAATTAATCAATAAGGAACATTATTTGTGACATAGTGATTTCACATACAGACTGCGACTGCTAGCAGAGGCTATATAATACAAACTCTGCCCATAGAAGATTGCTGTGCCAGGGACATCTAAATTGGTTATTTGGCTGTTAAGAGTCAAGTAAAACATGCACTAAATGCATTTTTTTATTTCACCATTATTTCACCAGGCAAGTTGACTAATAACCAATTATTTCTGGAGTAATGACCTGGGAGAAATTAGGGTTAACTGTCCTGCTCACAGACAATGCCTTTCACCTTGGCAGTCAGTTGCCATATGGGCACCAGTCAGATTCCCTGACCATTAGGCCACCTCACCACCTCTATAATATACAGTGGGCTACAAAATTACTGGCACCCCTGACTGACAATGCAAAACCAATACTGGATAAACATAAGCAATATAATTATAGAAATAAACAAAAAATACCAACAACTGTACTTCATTAATGTTGCAATGGAACAACCAAAATCATACAATTATGAGGTTTAATAATTATTGTCACTCCTTATTCAGTACACCTCTGGCACAGCATGGAGTCCTTTCCTATAATGTTTGACAAGGGTAAGGAACACATTTGAAGGGATTTTGGACCATTCCTCTATGCTGAACCTTACAAGAATCCTTCATATTCTTTGGTTTGCACTTATCAACTGCACTTATCAACTGCACTTATCGATTGGATTGAGCTCCGGCGACTGGGAGGGCTAAGGCAGAACATTGATTTTGTTCTCACTGGACCATTTTTGTTTGGATTTAGGTATGTTTTGGGTCATTGTCTTGTTGGAAAGTCTACCTATGGCCAAGTCCCAGCCAGGTCAACCAGATTGTCAGCCAAAAATACCTGATACTTGGTGGAATTCTTTATGCCATCAATTTTGACCAGTGCCTCTGGACCTCTGGAATTAAACTGCCCCAAACATCACTGACCCACCACCATATTTCACTGTGGGTATAAGGTGCCTCTCCTTGTATGCGTCTCTATTTTGACGCCAAATATGCGGATGCTGTGTCTGATGAATTTTGTTCTCATCTGACCAGAGCACCTTCTTCCAGTCATAATTTAAATAAAGTTTGGCAAACTCCAAGCGCTTGCATCTGTGTCTTGGGGTCTGAAAGGGCTTTCTTCTGGCAACCCGTTCAAAGAGGCCTTGGTTGTGGATGTGGCGTCTGATGGTGTTTTTTTAACCTGTCAACCCCAAGATCCCACCAAGGCCTGCAATTATTTCATTTATATTGTTGCTTCTCTCACCATCCTCCTCCCTATCTTGGGGGAGCAAAATGCGTATGCATATCTATCCATGAGGTTTTCAACTGTTCCATATCTTTAGATTTGTTTAATATTTGCACTGACAGTGCTTAGTGATATTTTCAATCGTTTGTGGATCTTCTTGTAGCCATGACCAGATTTATGTAGGTCTATGACCATCTGTCTCTATAGAACTGCCACTTCCTTCGTTTTCTTCATGGTGTTTGATGACAAAGGGATATTGCATGCGTGTTGCATCATTTTTATACCCCATTGCAGCGATTCTTATTCCTGCTCCTGTGAGGCACCATTCCCAAACCAAATTTAGCACAAGTGATGCTAATCATTACTAGGATGAAACGCTAACTCAGGGTAGTTGCAACTGAGGATTGAATGAAAACCTACAGAATGGCAGCTCGCTGGAGCAGGAATGAGTATCGCTGCCCTATTGGAACAGGAAGTGATGTGATGGCTCAATGTGATTCCTTTAGACTTTATTTTTTATATTTTACCTTTACAGCAACGACCTGCCCAAGTGCCTTGCACATTTGGCACAGTCAGGAATCGAACTGGAAATCCTGTGACTACAAGTCTGCCTCCCTAACCACTGAGCCATCTGTGCCATTGAATTAGATTAACTTGAATAAGTTCTCTCACACACACTTGTACACACACTTGTACACACACGTAGCGGCGGACCATGTGGGCTGCAGACCTCTCTGGCCCCTCTGCTAGATTTAGGGAGCCTGCATGGAGTCAAGCTGCTCTCACCTGTTGTGTTTGGCAGCCTGGAGGGAGACGATTAGCACCCCTCGCTGACAATAAGCTCTTTGTTTGCCTTCTTTCTCTCGCTCACTTCTCTCAACCATTGCGTATGCCTCTCGCATTCAGCGAGTTCGCCTTTCTCTCAGTCTGTATCACTGGATCTTTCTTCTAATCGAACTAAGTGTCACTCTCACTCTGCTCTTTCATAAAGCCCGGGCACGCAGTGTGTGTGGCACAGTTGTGCACTTTCACAGAGAGCGTCAGCATAATCCTGTACAAATAAACTGAGTGACAGGGACACATAATTTGCAGTGGAGTTCCGGCAATCACCTCTGCTCAAACAAGCTTTAACTCATCTCAATGGCGATTTAGATAGAGACTAAATGCTTACTTGAAACATTAGCATCGAACATGCCGTAGATCAAGCTAAACATTTTTGAATAATCTATTAGCATCCATCAAAAGGGGGCGTACCGGGCCGTGCTATAGACCAGTGGGTGGGGACGGATCGTATGAGAGGGCCTGTGTCCTGTGACCAGGAAGGGCATAAGGGCAGACACACACTGTGGTCAGACGGAGCATGCGTGTGTGCTGAGAGCAGGCAGTGTGTGACATTTCCATTGCAAGGGGTCATGGCCTCACAGCTGAATAAAGTCACATTTATAGGCATAAAGACCTCTGTGAGAACTGGGTAAGCTGATAGGCTCCTCATTACATGTAGAGTGTAGAGAACTTTGAAAGCCGTTGAAGGACATGGGTTTGATAGAGGAAGAACGACTATTGTCTGCTACAAAGACAGAGACACTTACAGTAGATTTGATACAACTTCTGTTTAACTGTAAACCGTTGTTTTGTCAGAGAAGGCCCTGAAATCTTACTTCGGCACCTATGCCCACTATCATGAATCTAAATTCCACAAACCGTAGTCTCTACTGGCTTGGAGCTTTTCATTGAACAAATAGGGTTCAAATTTAGTTATTTAGCTGATAAACTGGATGCCAACATTGTTTTTAATGTTATAGTATAACATTAAATGTACCATGGGATAGATTAGCCTTTTTATTATTTTAAACATGTAAGTGTATCCTGAAATTTACCAGAACCAGTGGCTGATATTAAAGAACATTAAAGAACCTCTGGAATGCCTTATTTAGGGCCTTGTCAGTATTCTGGTTTGAAATCGTAAATCTTTCATTTTCCTCTGGCTTAGGCTCTGGAGTCGGTAATCATAATCGAACAAACTGTCTGAATTAGACTCTTACCACCTGCCTGCAGTCAACGTTAAACACTCTTTCCATCTTTACCATAGTCTGTTTACCAAACATAAACTTGGGAATTTAAAAAGATTTGTGTTAACATGATACTTCAATTTAGGCCTATGTTCCGGTATTTCATAAATATATGTTTCTCCCTTTTCTAATTACGTCATATCTAATTGTGTCTACTATGGTCACAACTACTTAAAGGAGAGTTCAAGAAACCTTTTTCCTAGGGATCTGCGCCAAGATATTCTGTATTTTCTTCACACTGCTATTCCAACAAGGAAATCCCATGGTCCCAACCTTGTAAGGGAATGCTCACTCACCTGAAGTCGGCTGACAGAGCCAGTAGAGCCAATGAGTATGGTAATTTATGATAAAAAATCCACTATGTAGTCATAAGTATGTGGACACCCCTACTTAATGGTGGAGGTGGGATAATGGTCTGGGGCTGTTTTTCAGGGTCTGGGCTAGGCCCCTTATTTCCGGTGAAGGGTCATTTTAATGATACAGAATACAAAAACGTTTTTGACAATTGGGTACTTCCAACTTTGTGGCAACAGTTTGAGGAAGATCCTTTCCTATTCCAGCATGACTGTGCCCCTGTGCACAAACATGGTCCATAAAGACATAGTTTAATGAGTTTGGTGTGGAGTTCTCGGGCTGCACAGAGCCCTGACGTCAACCCATTGAACACCTTTGGGATGAATTTGGAAGCCGACTGCGTGCCAGGCCTTCTTGTCCAACATCATTGCCTGACCTCACAAACCCTTGTTTGGCTGAATGGGCACAAATTCCCGCAGAAACACTCTACAAGCCTTGTGGAAAGCAACTCCATATGAATGCCCATGTTTTTGGAATGGGATGTCCAACAAGCTCATATGGGTGTGATGGACACGTGTCCACATATTCTTGGCCATATATTGTATCTTGACAATCGACTTAGCCTTGCTACAGCTAGAACCGAACAGGCTACAGCCCAGCTTATTTTTAATGATCTTTTTAGGTACTTGTCTTTACAGGGTGTCACTAATTACAGTGAGACGCTACGTCTTAAGCAAACAGTTTGATTACAAACAGTGTATAGTACCTATAGAAAACCTAAATAATTTCTGTGAGAAAGGTATTTTGGAACAGTGTGCCTCAGACTGATCACCCCTTTTATCCAACTGTCACACAAATACGACTGAATAGGGCAATGTGTATGAATGTGTATGAATGTGTATGAACGAGTATGAATGTGTATGAATGTGTATGAATGTGTATGAATGTGTATGAATGTGTATGAATGTGTATGAATGTGTATGAACACATCGCCATGCTGCTGTTAAGGGCTTTTCCACAGGCCTTCTACTTAGTGCAGGTGACTGACAGAGGAGACACACTAGCAGATGTCCATCCAACACATCTCTGTTAAAAACATTGCCCCCGTTGGCCAATCAGGGTACAGCCAGACACATGCTTTAGGACACCGCTTATAGGACCTGACAGATTGATTCCCCCTCTGGAGCTCAGCCTCCCTGCTCTCAGATGTAAAGAAGCGTTATTACAACTTCAATCTCCCCAAGAAGAACCAGCACCACCGGCCCCTTATTGGTTGAGGGCACATGGTGCTATCCCACTCATGGTTCTGATTGGTCGTGGCTATCCCAGTCGTGGCTAGGGCCAGACCAGCAGCAGAGGAAATGAGTAGGACACACGCAATAAATCAGACGAGTCCGGGCTTACCTCCAGTGTGGACAAAACACCCAAGGAATCAAATGAGGTTTTCAGACCCCATAAAACTCACATCTCCTTAAATGAGATACACAGAGGTCCCTTTAAAGAGTTATTTCTCAGCTATAATGTAGCACTTAATGTAGTACCACCATGTCAGAAATGCATTTGAGTGGTCAATCTACTGGAAATCTGTACAATTTTATGGTTCTCTGACTTTCCCCGGACCTCCAGCGCGAGGCAGCGCAAATTGGCATAGCACTGCCTGGGATTTGGGTTAGATAAATCAGATTATCTATCCTGCCATGTTGCTCTCCATTCACTCCTTTTGTCCAGATGAGGCGCCTGTAAATTTTATTGCGGAAGCATAGTTGATGATTAAGAATAACAGTCTGGAATCTTTAAAATGACGTGGTTCTTGAAATCATTGTTCTTCCTCTGTCAACCATGGTTACCTGCAAGGAAACATGTTCTGTCATTATTGCTTTGCACAATTAGGCTTTCACAGGCAAGGATAATGCTGCTATTGAGACCGCACCTAAATCAATTATTTATCAGATCATCAAGAACGTCAATAGAGAGGTTCAATTGTTGTGAAGAATGCATCAGGGCGCCCAAGAAAGTCCAGCAAGCGCCAGGACCATCTCCTAAAGTTGATTCAGCTGCAACATCGGGGCACCACCAGTGCAGAGCTTGCTCATAAATGTCAGCAGGCAGGTGTGAGTGCATCTGCATGCACAGATAGGTGAAGGCTTTTGGAGGAAGATCTGGTGTTAAGAAGGGTAGCAAAGAAGCCACTTCTCTCCAGGTAAAACATCAGAGACAGACTGATATTCTGTAAAAGGTACAGGGATTGGACTGCTGAGGACTGGGGTAAAGTCATTTTCTCTGATGATTCCCCTTTTTAGATTGTTTGGGCCATCTGGTAAACACCTTGTCCAGAGAAGACAAGGTGAGCGCTGCCATCAGTCCTGTGTCATGCCAACAGTAAAGCATCCTGAGACCATAAATGTGTGGGGTTGCTTCTCAGCCAAGGGAGTTGGCTCACTCACAATTCTGCCAATGAACTGTCATTAAAGGGAAACTTCACCCTACAGCTATCTGGAGGTGCTAGTAGCTTCTACCAGACATTTGTAGAACAGTGAGATATGTATCACCCATGCCTGGCTAGTGTAAGAGCAAGATTTGAAATTTCGCGGGGAATTTTCACACACTGACGTCACCGTGTGTTTCAAATGGACTTTGGAGATAGGAAAAATTAATATAGGCATGTATTCTGTCGCGAAAATAAGCATACCTACTGATCTGGCTTTCAAACCTACTCATAAAAGCCTCGGTTGTCCTTAATAGTTTATGGTATAGCTTGTCTTTCTGTGACGTTTCTATCAGCCGTTTTAATGCTAAACAGACAAGGTGGTATGATTTTTTCAGTATGTATAGAACTACAACGCTGGCTTCCTTGTTCCAAGCCCCCCCCCACCCGGCATGTTCTCTGGATTCTGTGAAACAGTTCGTAACCAAAGTCGCTGGTAACACAATTGCTACTAACCTAGGATGTGCAAATGAGAAATTTTACAACTTGCTTTTACATTCTGAGTGACATCCAATTATACATGTTTGCGCCCGAGTACACCGAAGAACATTTACAACATTCTGTGGGAATATGTTCATCCATTACTACTGAAGAAAAAAGCATTTGCTACAATGAATGTGATCGTGGACAAGCTTTAAGGATTGAAACAAAAATGACTGATGACCGCATATGCGTCACTGAATCACTGAAGTTTTCCAGCACACATGGAAAGAGACGTAGCAAGAGGACAATTAACAGATGAGTAAGTTTATTAAACCTATTTTCTGTACCTTGATAATGGGGCACACATCGTGTCTGTGGTAACGTTATTGTACTGTATGTGTAGTGTGCCAGCTGTAGTAGTAGTAGCTAGCTGAGTGGGTAAACTATACCTTACTATAGGCTACTCTTTCTAGCTAAAGAAAAATGGATGGGATCGCATCGCTTTTCAGCCGCTTTTGGGCTGTAGTGATGGTTAATTTAGCACTTAGATCCCTTTCATAATCTTCCGACCTAAAATGCCGACTGCAGACCCTAACTTTTTATAGCCCATTGTAAAGTGTGAAAGATTAATCCTTCTTTTTGGGCTTGCTTGTAATTTATGCAACCAGGTACAGAACACCAAACGGGCATGATGAATAGAAATTAGACTACAATTTCAAAAACAAATATGTATAACTTTCTAGCGTCAAGCTCTACAGAGGTGTGCTGTTGAATTGCCCATGTTCTGTGTCGGTGCGTTCAAACGGGGACGGGCACTAAATTTGCTTGGAATTCTGGGAGTTGTGGTAGCTCAAGTTTAGAAGGATACAGAAGCACCCCAGTGGATGCAAAAGGAACTGAAATATACTATCGGCTTTTCTCTGATATATTGAAAAAGAACAAATGTGTATATGACATAAATCATCTATGGTAACGTTTGTATATGCTATACTATGAATCCGATTTACTGTGGAACAGTCCTTTAATAAAGAATGGTACCAACACATCCTCTGAGAGCAATTTCTCCCAACCATCCAAGAACAGTTTGGTGATGACCAATGCCTTTTCTAGCATGATGGAGCAACTTGCCATAAGGCAAAATTCATAACTAAGTGGCTCAGGGAACAAAACATTGAAAATGTGGGTCCATGGCCAGGAAAAACCCCAGACCTTAATCCCGTTGAGAACTTGTGGTCGATCCTCAAGAGGCGAGTGGACAAACAAAAACACACAAATTCTGACAAACTCCAAGCATTGATCATGCAAGAATGGGCTGCCATCAGTCAGGATGTGGCCCAGAAGTTAATTGACAGCATGCCAGGGCGGATTGCAGAGGTCTCGAAAAAGAAGGGTCAACACTGCAAATATTGACTCTTTGCATAAACTAAATGTAATTGTCAATAAAATCCTTTGACACATATGGAATGCCTGTAATTATACTTTAGTGTAGCCTAGTAACTACTGACAAATAGATCTAAGAACACTGAAGAAGGAAACTTTGTGGAGACCAACAGTTGTGCCATTCTCAGTACTTTTGACCACGACTCTATCCCCTCTACTATACAGAAGGGCTATTGTAAACTAATTGTTTATTAGATAAATGAACCATGCGTTTCTGCCAAGGAAAGCTAAAAGTGCAGCACTTTAGCCCACTATTATCTCTGAGACCTTTTTCTGCCACATCCAGCCCAGGGTGGGCTGGCCTGGACATATGAACTGAGAAATGGAGTCCTCATTATATGTATGTGTTCTGTTTCTAGTGGGGATTTATATTGTATTTTGTGTTGGGTTACTATGGGGATGATTATTAAGTGTACACCTCTACTGTTGCCTATTCGGGTTGATTGACAGATCGGTCTAATTAGTAATTGCTTACAGCCGAGCTCCTTTCTTCCCTATTCGTTGTGCACATGCATTTACTTGTTCACCTGCAACTGTCCTAAGTTGTGAAAAGACTGTGGTATATGTTTGAGTTATGCGTACGTTCTACATGTATAACTATATTCTTTTCAGTGTGTATGCCACTGTGAGAGCATAATAAGCTATATAAGTTTACCCGTTGTGCTCTCGCTTCAACTGTTTGCCTGCATTACATATCTGTATTATCCCAGATTGTCTACATTAAATACTGCACACCACAATCCTTGCTCCAGCTCCCTCTCTCTACACCACACCGCACGGTGCCAGTTTCCCATGTTGTACTGTATGTTATGGCGGTGTCCCGTAGGGTCGTATGTATGGGAGGAGCACACAAGTTGGACGGACTCTTCTAGATGCTTCTTGCTCAAACTCCATGTCTGCTGCACACAAGACCTCCAAGGCCCTCTGCAATTCTGTCTGCAGTTTGGCCAATAATTACTAACAGTTTGAAAACCTCGACACCGTTCAACTGGATGTCTCACTGCTAAAGGGTCTTTCCAAATAAACCCGTCTGAATTAGAATTACTGACGATGTATACGTTTTTAGGGTTCCTTTCATAAACGTGTGTGTGTTGTGTGTGTCGTTGTGTGTCTGTTTGTGTGACTTGTGCTGTATGATATATATCCATGAGCAATGGATGTTTATATCTAGTATCTTGCAGATAAGTGTGCTGACGCTTAACAATGGAAATCTTTACTCTTGAATAAAAGCCTTTTGTATATTAATGTGTGGCATTCCTGTATGCAGTATGGGGACTATAACTGAGGTTGTAAATTATTCCTCTTTGGAAGTGGAGGCAGATGTGGACATAGTACTGAGTAAAAGTAATTTTCTGAGTAAATCTGAGTTCACAAGTTTTGGGAGGTTCCTACTGAAGAGCAAATTGATCAGGTAAAAGGAGTTCACATCTTACCGGTGAATTCTAATTGTTTTATAGGTTACAGTTAAGATATGAACTCCCTTTACCTGATCAATTGGTTCTTAAGTAGGGACTTCTCAAAACTTGTGAACTCAGAGTTACTAAAAAAAGTACTTTTACTCAAGTAAATGTCCACCTCTGGGTGGAGGTTTCATTAATCAGTCATATACACTCACCAGCCACATCATAAGGTACACCTTTTCAACCGCTAGTTAACGCAAATATCTAATCAGACAATCATGTGGCAGCAACTCAATGCATTTAGGCATGTAGACATGGTCAAAACGATCTGCTGAAATTCAAACCAAGCATCAGAATAGGGAAGAAATTTGATTTAAGAGACTTTGAAAGTGGCATGGTTGTTGGTGCCAGACAGGCTGGTTTGAGTATTTCAGAAAGTGCTAATCTACTCTGACTTTCCCGCACAACCATCTCTACGGTTCACAGAGAATGGTCCGGAAAAGAGAAATAATCCAGTGACAGGAAATTCTCAGTCAGAGTAGAATGGCCAGAAGTGTCAGACTGATTGAAAGACAACAGTAACTCAAACACTTGTTACAACCAAGTTATGCAGAAGAGCATCTCCGAACGCACAACACATTGAACCTTGAAGCAGATTGAACCTTGAAGCAGGCTACAGCAGCTGATGACCACACTGGGATACAGTAGTGCCAGCTAAGAACAGGAAACTGAGGCTACAATTTGCACAGGCCCACCACAATTGGACGATAGAAGATTGGATAAATGTTATCTAGTCTGATGAGCGTCGATTTCTGCTGCGACATTCAGAAGGTAGGACCAGAATTTGGCATAAACAACATGAAAGCATGGATCCATCCTCCCTTGGCTGGTGGTGGTGGTGTTATGTTGTGGGGGATATTTTTTTACTTTTGGCCCCTTAGTACCAATTGAGCATTGTTTAAATGCCACAGCCTATCTGATTATTGTTTTGACCATGTCCATCCCTTTGTGACCATATCATCTCAAACTGGTTTCTTGAACAATGATTCCACTGTCACCAGATCTCAATCCAGTCGAGCACCTTTGGGATGTGGTGAAATGGGGATTCGCATCATTAATGTGCAGCCGACAAATCTGCAGCAACTGTGTGATAATGTAAAAATGGACCAAACTCCCTGAGGAATGTTTCCAGTACCTCGTTGAATCTATGCCACAAAGAATTACAGCAGTTCTGAAGCAAGAACAGGGCTCCAACCCGGTACTAAGGTGTACCTAATGAATTGGCAGGTGAGGATATACAGGTCCTTCTCAAGAAATTAGCAAATTGTGATAAAGTTCATTATTTTCCATAATGTAATGATAAAAATTAAACTTTCATATATTTTAGATTCATTGAACACCAACTGAAATATTTCAGGTCATTTATTGTTTTAATACTGATGATTTTGGCATACAGCTCATGAAAACCCAAAATTCCTATCTCAAAGAATTTGCCTATTTCATCTGACCAATAAAAGAAGTGTTTGTATTACACAAAAAAGTCAACCTTCAAATAATTATGTTCACTTATGCACTCAATACTTGGTCGGGAATCCTTTTGCAGAAATGACTGCTTTTATGCGGCGTGGCATGGAAGCAATCAGCCTGTGGCACTGCTGAGGTGTGATGGAGGCCCAGGATGCTTCGATAGCGGCCTTAAGCTCATCCAGAGTGTTGGGTCTTACGTCTCTCAACTTCCTCTTCACAATATCCCACAGATTCTCTATGGGGTTCAGGTCAGGAGAGTTGGCAGGCCAATTGAGCACAGTAATACCATGGTCAGTAAACCATTTACCAGTGGTTTTGGCACTGTGAGCAGGTGCCAGGTCGTGCTGAAAAATTAAATCTTCATCTCCATGAAGCTTTTCAGCAGATGGAAGCAT
>JACXGM010002247.1:0-48035 GCA_016801145.1 Umbra pygmaea
GGTTTAACGACTTCTAAAAATGATGTAATACACTTTTATATCAATGGTAAGGTACTTTACAATCAGAATTGATTGGCAAGCAGCTTCAGTTACTTCTGTTTAATGTGGTTTTGATTGCCATTGGTTAATGTTTACAATAAAAAGCAACCTATCTACAATAAACAGAGAGAGAGAGTTAGATAGAGAATAGGGTGGGGAAGCAACGTAAAAAAAGGGCACCAAGCTTCTCGTCAGAGGAACTTGAAGTTTTGCTGGACGAGGTGAGCTTACACAAGGTGACACTGTTTTCCAGCTTTCGGAATAACTTGTGCAACAGCAACAAAAAAGAGCTATGGAGTGACATAGCAAGGCTGCCTCCGGATCAGGCACACTGAGGTCCTGGCAGGACGTCAGGAAAAATCTCATAAGGGCTTAAGTTTTGCCGAATAAAACAATTGACATGGACTAAACGGCTTTGCGGCCGGCGCCGTCTTTGATTCAATACAAGGACACGATGGATCGCTGCCATGGTTGGTCGCTTACTGGACACCACCATGCTTACCCATTTATAGATCTTTGCCATTTAGAGCCAAATTGTTTGCCAGACTTTAATTATCAAAAGTGATTGCCAATTTAAACGCTCTAATGACATTACCAAATAGCCTTGGCTAATTAGCACATATTAGTTCTGATACCAAATAAAGTCAATTTCATAAATAGGCCTGTATCCATTGCGAACATATTTTATTATTAGTCTTAAAATGTCCATAAAATCATTGTTGAGCCAAAACATTTGTCAACATACCATAGTTTGACTTGTTGCACTGATTTTTAAAGACTGCTGCACAGTGGGGTCGACTAGCGGCTTGAGCTCAAACAACGCTAAGAGAGAGCTTACGAATGGTCCAGACCAACCTTACGAAAGTGTGACTTACAGAAGATATACTTAGCGTACGAACGTGTCGGGAACCGTGCCATGAGGTTAGGAGAGAGGTTAAGGAATAGGTTAAGAACTACTTAGCGATAAGTATGTTTTGGGGAACCGGGCCCTGGACTGTATGAGAAGCAGAGAAATGGTGATGAGTTTCTCTCATCTAAACTGTTAACAGACTTACAACTTGTTAAAAAAAACATAGAATATGACAATATTAAAAAAAAACAGTCACCAGTAGTAGTAGTTTTACAAATCGAGAATATAACAGTAGCATTTAGCAGAGGTAATGTTAGCCAAAATGCAGCAACAGCATGCTCAAAAAGTAGCAGTTACTGACCTTAAACTTCAAGAATATGGGATACGTTTTAATTCAGTCAAAGTTATAAAGGTGGTCTTACAAGTGAAAAAGATGTCCCGAACAGCACGTGTAAAACGAGTTGTGATACTTGTAGCTAATCCTCACCATGGGGACAATGTTATGTTAGCGCGAGACAAACGAAACAAGTTAACAGCTTACTCTCACCTAGCTATGACACATATCGGTAACCTAACTTCGCTGCTAGCAACTTTTGAGCAGAGATTTTAATGTCACAGAATTAGAAAAGATTGACTTTCCCAGAGAATGTCTAATGAAGAGAGAACACCCAACGTCCGGCTTCTGAACTGGTTGCAGTTCCACTCTGGTTCCATATGAGGGCGGTCAAGGGTGAGTGCAGAATGAATGGAGGTCTATGGAGGTCTATTTGAAGGTTGCATTTGAAAGGGGAGGCAAAGAAAATACACACTGATTTTTTTTAAAGTCGCTTTTGTTTTCTAAAAAGCCTTTTATTATGTCAATAACGTCATACATTCATCATTCATTTGCAGAATGCTAGTGTTATGGGCAACTTGTGTTAACGACTCAACACTTGTAAAATGTCTTTTCCCACCTTTCAACACCTTTCTCCCGTTCTTTTGAAGTTGTGAGGTTAGAGTTAAAATCTGGAGGTCAAGCATTTTTCCATAATCCTTTTCTTTTTTCTCTCTACAATTCACAATAAATGATTTACACTGCTGAAATACATGTCACCTTTTTTAAATACATTCACTGCTATAAGCTTAACCAATAAAATGTAGGCCTGTTTCATTTTATAGAGAATTTCATTTTTCCTTTTTATTTCTATGCTTCTATAACATTAATTAACAATTGTATTTAAGTCTGTCTTATTCAACTACAGTAGCACAAGTGTTGATGTTTTACAGCAGTCTACCACAAATTCAAAACATACAGTAAATCAATGTAAATTAAATGTTAATACCCATAATGCAATGCATAACAATTAGTGCAATTACCACATCTGTAAATGTTACGAAATTGGGTAACTTTTACAATAAAATGGGTGGGTACAAAAAGGCAATTGCAATGCATAGTGATGCACAATGACTGCTTTGTCACTGTTGGAGGATTTGTCAAATGGAAGAATTCAGAGTGAGTGAATATTCAGGGACCTACTGGCCAATGATGATGAGTAGCTTATGAGCCGGTTCCGATTTACCAAGAGTTAAAATCTTGGATCTCTGTGACACAGAGCATTCACAGTGTTTGCCACATGCTACCACTAACGCCTTTTTGGCATTTGTGTCCACAAAACAATATTATTATTCTTTCAACATCCCCTACAAGACTTCAGTGAAATTATATTGTTTTCTGTTTGGATTTGCCGTCATTGCAGTCATGCTGAATATTAATTTGGGGCATTTTAGTTACCATTTATTGGCAATTATGGGTGTTAATTGGTTGGGACAGTGATTGCACATGTGCGCAAAATAGTAGATTGTGATTTATGAAGGAAAACCAGCATGGGTTGTGCGTTGCGTACGCACTGTATAATAAATCTAATTATTTTTGTGCGCACTGGCTTTCTGTGCTTCGTTGGTATGCAATATTTTCAAGGGATCTCTACGCACCGCATTGTTTTATAAATGAGGCCCCAGAGCTATCCAGAGGTGGTTTCAAAGAAATTTCACAGTTCTTTTTCCATGTTAGTTACCAAACCACTAAACGCAATTTGAAGGCACTATAAAGAAATCGTCTTGAAGTGGCATTACAATCCAACACTCTAGAAACAAGTGTAGCCTATATTGAGGATTTGGACAGTTAAAATAAGAGCAGGGCATCATATATTGAATCCTAACAGGTATTTGAACTGGGCTGGTTCTCAGCACTATGGCCTGGTACTTTAAAACTATAGAATAAACCTGCACTCTCAGTACAAATATTTCTGTGTGGCCCTTTGTGTTGTCTTAGCATACTCTTTTTAATTCCATTTTAGTCATTTAGCAGATGCAGCAACTTACAGTAAGTGCAGGGACATTATCCCTAGAGAGACTTAGGGTAAAGTGCCTTTCCCAAGGGACTCAACAACATTTGCACAGTTGGGAATTGAACCGACAACCTTCTGACTGCAATCTGACTCTCTAAACACTGAACCATCTGTGCCCCTATGTTTTAATAGGCTAAAGATAAAACGGTTTTCATGGTGATCATATACCTCTGCACAAAGTACCACTGCACTTATTGTAGTATTAGTCAGGTGCCAAATGGCTCAGTGGTTAGGGATTCAGATTTGTAGTCCAAAGGTTGCCTGTTTGATTTTCCGAGTGGGCATAATGCTTTTGTTTCCTTGAGCATGGCACTTTACCCTAAGTTGCTCATTTCCTTTCAGTTGTTCTGTGTAAAAGCATCTGCCAAATTGTAAATGTAAATTTATTATAGTGATGACTGCAACATTGCATTCTTTTTGATTGCTTGTAGCCCATAATTGCTCCTGATAATCAAGATTACAAAAGTGTATGGTTGATTTATTTCTTAGCAGTGGTAAATTTCTTGTTATATTTCCCTGCAGGAAGATTTAAATCTTCAATCAATTTCAATTTTTTCATCAATGGGAAATAATTGAATTGTGCAAAAGCATTGTTACCAAGCACTTTGCGGGAAAAATCAATAGAGAAATGAAGACTTGCTCTTTGTTCATGTCATTGACTGAGTGTCCCTCCATTTTCAGTAACATTGACAAGTCATAGCCCTGCAAGCTGTAATTACAGTGACTGGAAACCGTCTTTTTAAAGCAGACAATAGAAGAAACTAGAACATTATAAAGCAAGAGGCCTTTGAACTTGCTGCCAGACACGGGCAATGCCAATCAAAGGTACAAAATCAATAAATTGTGACAAAGAAGTAGTTCTGTACCTGCATTACAATATCGCTGGAGTAACTGTGTTATATTAGATCATATATATAAGATCATATATTCAATCTAGCATTTATTTGTATTCTAAATATCATTATATGCTACATTATATTTGTTATGCATGTAGTCTAATAGATAATAAATTGAGACAATACACGTTAACATCTCTTATGTTGAAGCATCGTGTAATGGAGCATCCACTTCTTAGAATGCTATTCTCATCGTAGAATGCGCTGAAAATTACTAAAATGGTGGCAGAGCATATTATGCAGCGAAGAATGTCTGCAGAAGGAGTCTGTTTGACATATCTACTGATAAATGTTTAGGAGCATAGCCAATGGATTTCTAAGCCTTGGTGGAGGGTTGACGGTAGGCTGAGTTGGTCAAACACACCTACTGCTTACTGTATGTGTAGTTGCAGCAAATTCAATTCGTTATCTTATTAGTCGAAGAGCAGAGCACGTATCATGTACTGTAGCAACTTGCTTGACAATTGAAGAGGTGTCCCAGATAACAATCAGTTCTGGCCATATACTGTATAACTTCAGCCAATTTTGTCTGACTATCGGGCAGATTTTGCGTTTATGGGCCAGAACCATGCCCGCTGTGCGAAGCTTGCACATGGCTTAAGTTGCATTATTCCTTCTGGGCCATGTGTGTTATGAGCTTTATGGCCCAACAGTGAAAATGAATGTTTGGGCCACAACGCAGACAAGCTCCACTAGTTCTACGTTTGTGGTCTTGATTAACAAGTGCAATGACCCATGTTTAGGCAGAGAGAGGATGCTAGACCGTTTTGGTAGAGCAAAGGGTTGCTAGGCAGTAGCCCACAGCTTCACACCCAAGCTTTGACCTACTATACTCAGGTACACTGAGTCATGGTCATTATAGAGAAAAAAGTTCAGGACAACAAATGTTAATTTTTAGGGGATTTTTACCAGTATTTCCTCACCTGCCAATTTGTCATTTCCAATTCCCCTTAGGCCAGTCCTCAGCAGGTGTAGGATCATTGATCACAAGCCTTCTCCAAGAACACCTCACCAACCTGTCCAATTTTGATCACACTGCTCATTCTACAAGGAAGCCTAATGTTAAAAGAGGCTTTGGACGTTACACATTCGCCAACTTTACAACAGTGATTATATTCAGTCGTTGTCAAAAGTTGAGAATGTCACAAATACAAATTTTCACAAAGTCTGATGCCTCAGTGTTGATGATGTCAATTTGCATATATCCAAAATGTCATGAAGAGTTATCAGATGAATTGCAAACTCCCTCTTTGCCATGAAAATGAACTCAATCTAAAAAAAAAATACATTTCCCCTGCATTTCAGCCCTGCCACAAAAGGACCAGCTGCTGTCATGTCAGTGATTGTCTCGTTAACAGAGGTGAGAGTGTTGACAAAGACAAGGCTGGAGATCACTCTGTCATGCTGACTGACTTAGAATAACAGACTGGAAGCTTTAAAAGGAGGGTGGTGCTTGAAATTGTTCTTCATCTGTGAACCATCGTTACCTGCAAGGAAACACATTCCATCATCAAAAGTGATAACTAAGTGGCTAGGGGAACAAAACATTGAAAATTTGGGCCCATGGCCAGGGGCCTCATTTATAAACGTGGTGTATGCACAAAAGAAGATGCACGCCGCTCTCTACGCAAGAATTGGGATTTATAAAAGGAAAACTTGACGGGAAAATGTGCGGTCCTTCATGGAAACTCTGACCCACACACACAAAAACATGAAATGAGAAATGCCGACACTGTCGACAGATGGATGAAACACATTAAACTGTCTGAAACTGCCGACCGTTGTGTAAACGAAATCGAAATACATTAATTAATTTCATTAATAATATGATGATTTCACAAAGCCATGCTTACAATTAACAGCTTACACAAACACCTGTTTGATCGATCTGCGGGGAAAAACAAAATAAAACAATATTGTAATGTAAATGCTCAAATATGTTCTGTAATTATATTGGCATGTTATGTAATTCATTCTGATATATAATACAGTAAACAAAACAAAATCATGTTTAAAACTGATATTCTTGTCGATGTGTCCATCTGGTGGAGCAGATAGATGTCTTTATTGTCCACTAGGGAAAGTTGTTTTCATAGTATAAATGTTGTCATCAGCTAAGGAATCATGGTGTTCATGTATATGCCTTTAGTTTGTTCCATTTTTAAATGTGTTCCATCATGTGTTACAGCATGACGCATGTCCTAACCATTTTGAAAGCTGCAAGAAATTCCATTTGCACAGAACTATTTCCAATTTACAACTAGAGTAATACCGACATCTGTAGCTTATCAGATACAACCACATGGATGTTTATAAAAAGCCATGATGCCATTGCAGTGCGTAATGATGCACAATGGCTGATCTTGCGCTGTTAGAAAATCTAGCAAATGGAAGGACTTGGAGTGAACTTCATCTTCAGACATCTTCAGACAAATGTGGCCGAGTGGCTTATGAGGCAGTTCCAGGGATGTACTGGGACAAGAATTTGGCCCACTTTGGATGGAGTGGCCGGGGGGGGGGGGGGGGTTGCAAATGCCTCGCGTCCGTCATTCACTCTGGGTTTCTCCTCATCTAAATATAGAGGAACTCTCTCTCTCGATTTGACGGCCGGGCCAGAGCGCAGTTTTGTGCTCCAGGACTGTAACTGGCGTACCGGCCGGGAAAGTAAAGTGTGACGGCCCGTTTGGCCCGGAATGGACCGGCCGTTCGGGAAAACTCCAGAGCCTCCTGATGGCCAGTCCGTCCCTGGCCGGTTCCGACTTCCTCTGGCCATCCTCTTTTGGGTCCAGCGTTACAGAGGAGCACTCAGAGAAACCACGCCATGCCAGTCTCACTTTAAGTCCTTAAACAGTAAGATTCCCAGAGGGAATTGGCTGACAGGTCAGGAATATCTCAGCCAACCCTTAGCTGGGTTATGCCAGATGTGTTAATAGGTATAATAGGTTTGTCGCATAATTACATAAAGTTTACGTACACGGTTTTATTAATACACATCTTAACCCCTTCACTATCCTTGCTATGGACAGTGGATTTCCCCTCAAGCAGTGGCTACTTACGCCTTTCCTCTACCCACAGAGTGCAGAGGAAAGGCACTACAACATGTGCCACAGCCAAGCTCGCTTTATAGTGGAGCGCACCATCGGGCTGTTTAAGGGCAGATGGCGCTGCCTCTACAGCACTGGAGGGAGGTTATTGTACACTCCTGAAAAGGTGTGCCAAATCACAAAATGTGGCTTTACCCCCTTATTTCAGTTACTTGTCTCATCTGGTGCATCTGGCGCATCAGTGTCCCCCTCCGCCTCACTCACCACTCTACTTAGAAGGGATTCTCCAATGATAACCACCAGTCCTTCATCAAGAGAGGTCAGCTCTGGTGTCCTCTTTCCCCCGCCCGTGGCAAACACACTTTGGCAATGTCAAGGTTTTGTGGGGATGAAGGAGAGAGACCAAAGCCAGGTAGGTTAATGGTTTGTAGTGTTTAATAAGTGTTGGGAAGCATAACGGCAGGTTTCAGGGTACGCATGAAGCGAGTGCACAACAGAGTATCTACATAGCTTACGTGCTCTTTACAGTGGCATGGAACACTGACAGCAAAACATATAAATAGTCGACATACGCAATACTTCCAAATAGGGGTAACGACTGAATAACGCTGACACACACAGTCCTCATCTTATCTACCACTCTATCGCCTGTCCTACACTAACCGATATATACAATCTATGACTGTAACTGACTGGGAAAACAAAGTTTTCCCAAACATGCGATCTTAGACGTCGACGGGTCCTCTAACTCTTGTGGGTTGCCACCACTCGCCATACTCGTATTTAGTGCTGCTATCTCTGACTCACTCACCGGACCGGGCCGCCGACCTGACAAAAAACTGCATGTGTGGAGCTTGGCTAGTTAGCTTCAGAGCTAAAGCGGGGCTACAGATTAGGTGTCCATCAACAACGCGCATATCTAACGGTAGATCCGCATTACATTAATTAATTTGCACGCAAGTTTAGTTTTTATTTTTATACCGTGTATTCTCTTTGCACCGAACCATGACACCCTTACCCTTTCGGTTCAATACGAATACATGTACCGTTCCACCCCTACTTTGAAACCTACAGGGACTCACTTTTCACAACATCCTAGTAGCTCCCAAAACAGTCATCCAACACGACATACAGACATTTAGATGCAAATGCTCTGCAAAGTTTTATAAATGAGGCCCCAGGAAACTTCCCAGACCTTAATCCCAGAACTTGTGGTCGATCCTCAATTGGCAGGTGGACAAACAAAAACCAACAAATTCTGATAAACTCCAAGCACTGATCATGCAATAATGGGCTGTCATCAGTCAGGATATGGCCCAGAAGTTAATTGACAGCATGCCAGGGCGGATTGCAGAGGTCTTGATAAAAAAGGGTCAACACTGCAAATATTGACTCAAACTTAATGTAATTGTCAATAAAAGCCTTTGACAGGTATGGATTGCTTGTAAATATACTTCAATATAATGTTATAATGTCAATACAATATAATATTAACTACTGATTAATAGATCTAAGAGCTCTGAAGCAGCCATCTTTGTGGAGACCAATACTTGTGACATTCTCAACATTTTTGACCATGAATGTACTACAAGGCGCAAGATGTTTAATCTCTCCAGCCTTCCTTGACATTTCCTCAAGTGGTTAATTATCAGAATCATAATGACACAAATTGACCTGGTTTTTTAACCACTTTTAGGAAGGCATGGCGTTTGCTGTTATTACTTTCCTGGGGTACCAAAAAGTTACATTTCTATCATTTTGTCACATGCTGGTATTACATGTCAATGTTTATTTGGTATAGAAATTAACAACTATTAAGGTATCCAAAACACTTTCCTCTTAAATAACTGAAATTAGATCCATTATGAGATCCATTCCATTATTTTAAAAAATATATTGTACTGTATGTAGTCACAGTTGTACTACTGTCTCTTAAAACCACATAGAGTAAAAACACCGTTATTGTGATATCCTTAATTCCTAAATTACACAATTTCGTATTCTAAGTATACCCAAGATCTTATAACAGAATAAAATTATTATTTTTCCAAATATATTTATGAAATACTGTGTATATACAATGTAAATTTTTAGTCAAAAGGTTGTGTCAGAATGGCTGCAAAGGGGGGTCATAAAAGGCCTGACTTGGCAGTTCATTAATGCAACATTACACTATTTAAAGCAGGGTTCTCCAGCCCTAGTCCTGCAGAGCTACCAGGCTGTAGGTTTTACTTCAACTGCAAATACTGTAGCCTCTTTCAGCTTATCAACCAGCTAATTATTATCAAGGGGGGAAAAAGCAGCAGGGGAGCAGCTCTCCAGGACCAGGACCAGGGTTGGAGCTGTCTGATTTACAGCCTGAGCATGAGCCAAAGTTTACATACAGTGCATAGAGTTAACGCAAGAAATATTGGAACTGAGCAGAAATGAATGACATTAATAATCAACACATACAATGAGTCATATGTTGAACTCAAATATAAAGGTGAACTACCGCATATACTTTTATTTCAACACAAACCATTTAATTGAGTAGTATGATATTTTGTGAAGCCTCTTCTGGGGTGGATAACAGCACTGAGCCTCTTCCTATAAAGTCTGATATAGTTGGAGGGATCTTGGACCAATCCTCCATGCTGCAGCATGATAGTCTTAGTTTAGCACTTGTGGACTGTCCTCTACAAATCAGACCACGTTTTCAATTGGATTAAAATCCAGAAACAAAGATGGTAATTGTAAAACATTTAATTGTGTTCCCACAACCATTTTCCTGTTGATTTTGATTGACGTTTAAGGTCATTCCCTTGTTGAAGGGTCATCTGCAGCCAAATCTAATTATCTTGGCAGAGGTAAACAAGTTTTACTCCTGGTACTTAGTGGAATTCATTATTCCATAGATCCTACCAATAGCCCCTGGATTACTAGTAGTTAAACTGCCCCAAAACAGCAAAGATCCACCACCGTATTTGACTGGTTTTAATTGCATTTTCTGTTGTAGCCCTGATCAATCACTTCTCATTAAATAAGTAAATTAAACATCAAGCCCTTAGTGAATTGAATCAGGCGAGATTATACAGGGTTACTCTATAAAACAGATGCTAGATAATACCAACAAATCATTTTGTCCATATGGGGAGCACTATTTTGTAATTCTTTTAATGTAATAGTCATGTGAATAATACTGAATAATCCCTGGCTAATGGTTGCAGTGAGGATAAAGTAAATATACTGTATGAATATTGAATTATTTTGGGGGGCTCTGGATTAGGGTGTTGTTTTGTGGTCTAATGGGGAGAAATATTGTAAACCATAATCCCCATAAAACCTATAGCAGCATTATGTGATATTGTTTTTGGTCCTATTTCCATTTATTTCTGTTATAGAGGATTTGTATATTCACTTCAAATAAGGTCTGTGTTTTGTGTAGACTTACACTGACCTCACATTTTGTTAACTACCGTAGTTGAATATCTCAAAATGACATGAATCAATGTCTTGCCTATAATTTCCCAAAGGTGAATTGTTGCTAATATGTTGACAAATGTAATTTTGTTATGCCGAGACTTACAGGATTAGCAAAACGCATAGGCAGGTATCAGAAACATAACTTATTTGAAGTGAATCTGCAAATCTCCTATGGAAAAGGTTAATGGTGGAATAGTGCAAAAAACAAATATCACGTTTACCGCTAACGTTTATGGGGATTATGATGTGTTCACTATTTATCCCCATATGCTGCTACTCTACATTCTGACTACTTGGGAGTCAACCTCTTCAACTTTCCTACTGCAACATCGCTAAACCACCATTGTTATAAAACTATTACAAATACAGTTGTAGAATATGAAAAGACTTGGGGCTATGGAATAATAGGCAATATGGATGTCTGGGTTAGGTCTTAGGAGGTTTGTGTGTCAGTGTGTAGGGTAGTGTGTGTACAGTATACGTGTGTGTGAACCTTTTTAATAATGGTTATTTGTTCAACCAGCCACTCAAGTTTGTTCCTTTCATTGAGGGTTCTTCATTAAAAATGAACTAGAATTCAGTAGGGAGGCCAAGAATTCAAAGCAAGACTTTAATTAACTAATTGCCTTGAATGCAACTCCCTAGCAACACAACAAAAACCAGCTGCTACTACTAATGTTATCACCTCTATGCCCTTTTATCATACTGAATACATGTTTTGAATGAAGTTCTTTAAAGATGCAGTCCACATTTGGGCAATGGTTGTAAAAATGATCCCTGCTAATTGTGAACTCTCATGTAAGTTCCGATTTGTGCCCAATTCAATCAAAATCAAATGATTTACAACTTGAAATTACTATAGTAATTTACTATAACTAGTATGACAATGACTCAGAGCAAAATCTGCAGAGTTGGGAAGATTGTATTCCCCACTTGTATAGATTTCTATTTGTTGCCAATATTTTGTAAAATATTGAAATATTTTAATTTTTGAGTCTGGTGTTGTTTTGCGTATTAATCCAAATGCATTATGCCAATTCCCAGCTATTTTGTAGTTTATATGGAAAAGCAACCAGTTTTTTTGTTCTTAGATGGAATTGGTATATTTCTTTGTTTATCCGTATTTTCCTCATCCATGTGAGATCTTTAATACATGGTTGACAGACAAGATCAGACCTTTCCCCCCTTGTATTTTCTTCTTCCATGTATATGGTATTGCTGCGATTAGTTGATTATATTTTTGAAGAGGACATACGTCTCCATACGTTTTTGTTAACTGTATGTATGGCATCTGTATAACTGTATGCTCTCGCTGTTCCCCCTTTTCTGTAAAATCCACACACAATTTAACTTACATGAACCTCATATTTCTTCTTATCAAAATATTAAAAACCTATAAATTAATAGGTTTGAACTCAGCGTGACAGTGTTGAAATGCAATAGGGTTGATCAACATTTCAATATGGTATGGATTTATTTACCTGTGAAATTAACAATGTAACAGTCAATAACATGGGAAATACATTTGATTAAATGGCACAATCAGATTCTCCAACTGCCATATGAAAAAGATATTATGAAGTATTTAACATTTAACAATAAATCAAAATCATCAAGCATAAATTCATCACAAACATCAATGGAATGGATCTGTTCATACGGTCCAAAAAAACAATATGAAATCCACAGCAAAGACTATGGAAAAACCCCTTATAAAACATATAGCATAGGTTGATAGAAAAACTACCTTATCTCTATATATAGAATGCAAACATGACCATATTAAATAAAAAATAACATTTTGTTTTGCATTATAATGCAGACACCTGGTTCTATTGATAGATGGTTCTAAAATGCAGTTTGTGATTTCCTTCAATTGAAAATCTAAGAAGTAAGTTTGGGGGACTTAAAGGGCACCCGAATTCAGAGAATCACCCATGTGCTTGGATAGGTAGAGTAATGCAGGAAACAGTAAATCACAAAAAATAAATAATTGTTTTCTGCACTTTGTGCTATGTTTATGTTTTTATTTGCTAGTTCTTGTTTTGCAAGCAGTTATTAAAGATCCATAAGCACAGCATCACCTCCTCCAGTAGCATCCTCATGAGCTGGCTAGTCTCACCTCCACAATGGAGAACCTATCCAACCACCAGCCTCTGTCCTGCAGGCATATCACCCTGTCCGTGCCCTGCCAGCCTCTAGCCACAGCTTGGTCGGCCCTACCTCCAGCCCCTGATCCAATTCCTTCTCTGACGGCCTGCCTCGATTCCGGACCCTACCGGTCTGGGCCCCTGTCCACCCAGTCAAGCCACTGGTTTGGTAGTCCTGTCAGCCCATCCTGGGGTCCCCTAGCTGCTGTTGGTTTCCGTGACCGATCACGGTCTCTGCTGGTCATCTGGAGGTCTGGCATTCCCTGCCTGTTCCCTCCTAGACTCTCGTCAGCATCGTAGGGATCTCTGTTTGGAGGGGTGACTTTGCACACCTCCCGGTTCACGTTTTCCTGCCAACAACGCAATGCCCTTTTTAGGCACTCCCGTTGGTTCATGGATTCAATACCCCTCATCAACACCTGTCCGGTCTTGTTATTACGTACCCCTGACCGTGCGTCCGCATGCAAATGTGAGTCCTAAAATCCAGACTTTCTACTACTGAAGTTAGACTAGAAACGGAATGGGATGTCTGGAATTAAACTAAAAAAATGAATCCTTTAACCCCACTGACATCACTATTTAGATAATCTGACCAAATCAAAAGGTTTTAGGAACAGTTCTCATATTTGTGCAGCTCATGTTACTTTGCATGAGACATATAATGTACATAATACAACATAGGAAATATCTAGTTTTAATATATTCAATAAGTAAAATCCCCCCACACAATGTATACAGTATGTGTGTTAAGTTTGTTTTGTGTGTTTGAGTAATGAAGTTCTTCACAGTTGAGGTTGGTACCAATCAAGGTGCAATATTCCTCTTATTTTCTTAAGTGTGTAGACTACTCTCCTAATATTTCAACACATTCTCAGGAGACAAGAACGTTGGCCAACTCTGGGTGGTTTCAAGCTTTCAACAAATAAAGCTAGAGTCAAAGTGAGCAGGGCAAAGGTATTTTCAGCTTGAAAGAAAGAGCAGGTTATTCAGTGGCAGAGAGTACTGTTTAATCTCCATTTAAAGCATTTCACCCTAGCCTTGGCACCATGGCAACCATAGAACTGAATAACCAATTTAACGAACAGACAATAACCTTTAACTGCTAAGTACACATTTAGAATTGACTAAGTGTACTTGGTGTTAATGTTAACCTGTATACAGGAAGGAAACACACAAAGTTAATTCAAACTTTGAGCCATGCGGTCAGAACTTTGAGTTGACACACCAGGCTGTGATGCAGACTATCAGTGTATGCTCAATAGAGCCTTTGTAGAAAATTGTGTGGGCTCTCTGCGAAATGACAATATTTCTCAGCCTCCTGAATTTATATAGTTGCTGCATTGCTTTCTTCCTCACAGTGGCCGTATGGACCTGAGTGACACCTCTGATGTGTGAACAACCAGGAACTTGAAGTTTCCTAAAACATTCCACAACATTAACATTGATGTGGATAGCTGTGTGCTGAACATCATATCTTTGGTTTTCTACATTACAGTCGTATGAAAAGGTTTAGGCACCCCTGACAATTTCGTTTTGTTGCATATTGCACATTTTCTGTTAATCCAATGAACCTCATTTCACTACTGAAATATTACTCTGTCCTTTAGTTATTTGATCAATCAAAATTAAGTAGTTGATCCAAACACCCAATTATTTATAAATGAAAATCATGGAAATTGTCAGGGGTGCCTAAACCTTTGCATACGACTGTATGGGAGAGGCTATTTATTAACCTGACATCACGCTGTCAGTGTACTAAGTTTCTCCTTGTGGACCGACTCATGTTTGTTGCTGATTAGGCCGAACGCCATTTACTGTATACAGTTGTGAATATACAGGGAATTAAAAAGGGGCTTGGTATGCAGTCTTGTGTAGAGTCTTGCCCCCATGTTGAGAATATTTGTGGATGAGCTATAAGTATGCAATGTGATGTGATTGTAATCCTGCAAACATTTAATAAGGTGAAGCAATTGAGAACTGATTCTCATTTGCAATGGCTACCTGGCTGAGGAAAGCATGAAGGTGCATAGGCAACACAAATTTTTACCAAGAACACTCAAAATTAACTGTATTAAATAGTTGCAAGTCAGGCTGTCAAATCAAGATTACACCAATAAGTTATATCGTAGGTGGTGGCAAAGATACAGAGATGAAATTACACTGTATGTGTTGTTTTATTCATACAAAATGAACAGATATAGTGAATATATAGTAGTTCACAATATGAGGTGATTATATTAACATAAACACTCACCGGGCCACTTCATTAAGTACACCTGGCCAACTGCTCGTTAACACAAATATCTACTCCCATGGTAACAGGTGAATGCATTGAGGCATGTTGACATGTCAAGACGATCTGCTGAAGTTAAAAAAATAAGCATCAGAATGGGGAAGACATGTTATTTAAGTGACTTTGAATGGTTGTTGGTGCCAGATGGCTGGTTTGAATATTTCAGAAAGTGCTGATCTACTGGGATTTTCCCACACAACCATCTCTAGGGTTAACAGAGAATGGTTTGAAAAGAGAAAATATCCAGTGAGTGGTAGTTCTCTGGGCAAAAATGCCTTGTTGTTGGTAGAGGTCAGAGGAGAATGGCCAGAAAGGCTGACAGAAAGACAACAATAATGAAGCAGATGCTCTACAGCAGAAGACCACACCAGGTGCCACTCCTGTAAGAACAGCAACCTGAGGCAAATTTGCGAGGGCCCACCAAAATTGGACAATAGAAGATTGGAAAAAGGTTTGATGATTCTTTGATGCCAGGTTTGATGATTCTCAATATCTGCTGCGACATTCAGATGGTAGAGTCAGAACTTAAAGTAAACAACTTGAAAGCCTGCATCCATTCTGCCTTGTATCAATGGTTCAGGCTGGTGTTGGTGGTTTAATGGTGTGTGAGATATTTTATTGGCACACTTTGGGCCCCTTAATACTTAGCATTGTTTAAATGTCACAGCCTACCTGAGTATTGCTGCTGACCATCTCCATCCCTTTATGACCACAGTGTACACATCTTCTAATGGCTACTGCCACCAGGATTACACACCATGTCACAAAGCTCACATCATTTTAAGTTGGTTTTTGATAATGACAATGTGTTCACTGTACTCAAATTGTCTCCAGAGTCACCAGATCTCAGTCCAATCGAGCAGGTTTGGGATGTGGTGGAACGGGAGATTCAAATCATGGATGTGCAGCCGACAAAGATGCAGCACCTGCGTGATGCAATAATGTTAATATGGAGCAACATCTCTGAGGAATGTTTCCAGCACCTTGTTGAATCGATGCCACGAAGAATGAAGGCATTTCGGAAGACAAAACGGTGTCCAACCCTGTAATGGCAAGGTGTACCTAAAGAAGTGGCCAGTGAGTATACATTTATATATAGTCCTGTTCATAAGTTTATATATCCTGTTATATTTGTAAGATGTGTACCATTCCTTAAAGAAAACATAAGTGATCAGATGCAAAACACATTTATTTTATTTTTAATGGGACTTGTATTTAACTCTAGGGCATTACAAAATATCACAATAATTTAACTAAACATATCAATAAAGAAAACAGTTAGATGATTCCCATTTAAAAGTTTGCATACCCTTCGTTCTTAATTCTGTGTATTGCCCCCTTTACCATCTGGCTTGCAGTCCTTTGTGATAGTTGTGGAGGATGCTCTCTATTTTCTCAGATGTTATAGCTGCCCATTCTTCTTGGCAAAAATCCTTCAGGTCCCATAAAATCTTGGGTTGTCTTACATGAACTGCACGTTTGAGATCTCCCCAGAGTGGCTCAATTAAATTGAGGTCAGGAGACTGTGATGGCCACTCCAGAACCTTCACTTTTCACTGCTGTAGTCACTGAAAGGTTGACTTGGAGTTAGATTTTTTGAACATTTCTCATAAATTATAAGTGTGTCCCATGTGCAGCTTCCAGGCTGTTGAATGCATATTTTCCTCGAATTTCTTTGGATAACATGCTGCATTAATCTTGCCATAAATATTTTACTAAATTCCCCATGTTGCTGAAGCTCACACACCCCCAGAACATCAGAGATCCACCTCCATGCTTTACATTAGGGGTGGTCTACTTTTCGTCATAGGTCTGCAATTACCAGAGAGTGATTTGATTCGGTCAGCACAAAATGTTGTGAAGTCTGATGGTTGTATAGATGTCTCCGAAAAACAAAGGATGTTACATTGGCTGATGTCCTGTTGGAAGGCTATCCTTGCTCTATCTCTTTGTCCAGTAATTGTGCATTCGCATAGTAATATGCTTCGTAGTGGGGGCCTATTGGGCCTGGATTTCAGTTTCACTAGTACACCAGCCCTTCGGTGCCGACTCCGTCTTTTCATCCTTCCTGGCAAGATAGATAAACTGTATTCACGATTAACAGATCCATTGTTCTTCTGTTTATGGGCTTTCAGGTAGGTCGGCAGGATGGTGAGCAGGTGCAATTTCTTTAAAGCGAAACTCTCGCCAAAAAGCAATCTAACGTCTTTTTTTAATGTACACGAGTCAAACTTTCATTTAATTAGGACGGAAACGCCACTTTTAAGATTTTCCTTATTTTTGGTTTCGGTCAAATCGCCATTTGAACGGGAGTGATTGGGGCACTAATATGATAGCATCCAAATCGCTATTTTTAAAACACTAAGAAGGCTCGACACAACATGAAACTTTGATCAAAGTATCACCAGGGGCTGTACACATGAACTTGAGCATTGAGAACATTGTTTGTGTACACAGAGTTTACTAAAAAGAAAGGCTTTGTACAAGTCACCTTAGCAGTTTGTTTTTCTGGTGGATCCCATTTAGCCGGTCAAAAACTCTATCACAGTAGGCTGTAAGTGTGTTTCATGTAATGTGTTTTTGCTATGTTGCTTATATCAACCTTGAGAGTGAGTAAATATAAGTCTCTAGTGTTTATTTAGCTTTAGGGTGGTTTCATTCCAACATTGTATTTAAGCCTTATTAAAGCCTCATTTGCCAATGAGTTTTGTTTCTGCCTCCTGCCTACTTCAAATATTACAAGAACTGTGACAAAAGTTCAATATGTAACATTATAAAGTCATATTTTAATGAAATTAAAATGGTTTTGTTGGGGACACAGAAGTGAGGATACACTCATACAATGATGTTAACTAATGATGTTAACCTGCCTGTGTCTATGCCATTGTTCGCCATTCCAGCCAAAGCATTAATGTCAAGAAGAGAGTCAGAGGACACGCTTAAAAATACAAGACTGTGTAGCATTACCAAAAGCTTGAGTCAAGAGAAAGTCTCCCCTGGGCCAACACAGACATTATCAATTGTATAGAATGTGGTGCTAGAGTCAAGGGGACCATACACTAACAAAATAAATATCTATTCATAAGTAGCCTAGCTTCTAGAGCCAGTTTTACAGTTTCTAAGCATAATGGACCTATGTTAACTATGCAACACAATATTGCTAATGTGTTTTTAGGAACACGTTGGCCCCAGTAATCAGAAGACAGCTCTAATGGCATGGGTGACCAAATAATGTTATCCTTGACCACAAATACCAACCAGGGAAAATACTTTCTAGGTTCAGGGTAAAAATTATGTTTAGGGGTTATTGTTTAGGTTTTTACATTTTACCTAATTTACCAGACACTTTCATCCAGAGTGATTTACATTGTGACATCCCCTGGAGCATCTCAAACCTTCCAAGTTTGACTCCCTAACCACTGAGCCATGTAACACCACAGTTAAGGTTAGGGTTTAAAGATCTTAAAGGAGAATAATGGCGTGTCACTGCAAGGACAGAGATAGTTCATAAATAATATTTCTCTCTCTGTGACCACGCTCTGACAGCCTCAATGCGGAATCCATCCGTCCCTTTCGGTTAGAGGCTGCAAATCTGCACGCCTCAACGATTTTCAGATTAATTTTATCCAGATCCTCTTTAAAGTTGTTGAACCATCTTTTCTTTGGCCACCCTCTCCTCCTTTTCCTGTGGACGTGACCGAATAGACCAACATTTGGGAGTCGTTCTGTTTCCATTCGGACCATATGTCCAAAGTATCCAAGCCTCTTTTTCTGAATTCGCTGCACCACATCAAATTTAATCCCCAACTCTCTTCTTATGTCAACGTTTGTTATTCGGTCTCTTCTTGTCACCCCTTGGATTTTCTTTAAGCAATTCATTTTGAACACTCTCAGTTTATTCTTGTCTGCTTCTCTTAATGTCCATGTTTCTGAATTATACAATGGTATGTTAAGTACCACTGCTTCATAAACTCTTATTTTTGTGAATCTGGAAATGTCTTTAGCGTTCCATATGGAGTGCAAGTATTGCATTGCACCACACACTAGTCCAATTCTTCTTCTCTGATCCTGTTCCGTAGAGGCATCCTCACTAATATTTCCTCCCAAGTACACAAAATCTTCTACCTGCTTAAGGTCTTGGTTCGCTATTTGAATGAATACATTAGTCTTTTCCTGTCCAATATGTTGTACTTCTGACTTCATATGTTGACCTTCATGCCCATCCTCGTACTCTCCTCTACAATTCTGTTGATCATTACTTGTAGGTCATCCTGATTTTCTGCCAAAGCTGTGATGTCGTTTGTGAATCTGAGGTTCTTGATAATTCGTCCATTCGCAAATAATATTTAATAGTAAAAATTGAATGTTTTCATATTATATTTTGTTAGATGCTGTGCTTTATTTCAATGAGATAGAGTGTGTTGTATATGCAATACCCTTGCCCTAAGCAACTTGCCAGTGATTGCTATAATAACATCCCTCTCAAGTTGAACACTCCAATCTACATCCCCCCAGGAGCTGTCTTGGGGTACCATTAACTGGACTCTCAAACTCTCTCTGGCTCTGATTAGTTGCTAGGTCAGTTGCTAGGGCAGTTGCCAGGGGCCACAGAGAGAGCAGCTGTTTTAACCTGCAAAGCAATGGCTGAGCATACCTCGGAAATTGTAGAATGTTGGGTTTAAAAAATAGTACCTCTCCCTAAACCGTTCCAAACATTCTACATACTCATGTACAGCTTCACCTCTGGGTGTGAATAAAGTTCATTGTGTTTACTTCTGAGATGAAGGGATCCCATAAAGGGATCAGAGCATCAGTATCTGTGACTAACCATTTATTTCCTAAAGAGGTAGTCCATTTTAGACAACACGTTACTATACACAATTGTACAAAAAATCTTATAAAGGAATTAAGCAGGTGCAAAAGTAAGTAAACCCAAAGATGCATTAGTTAAATGAAGTAGGTAAGTAGAATCAGGTGTGAAAATAATTGTGAATCACGTAAACTAATCAAAGGAGAGATATTCACAGAAAAGAGTTTGGGTGGGACTTGGGTGGGATAAATAGAGCTGAGAAACCTGGGCCCGGTTCCCCAAAACGTTCTTATCGCTAAGTAGTTCTTAACATATAGGTTAAGGAATAGGTTAAGAACTACTTAGCGATAAGAACATTTTGGGGAACCGGGCCCAGGTCAGTTTGGTGTTATCCATACAGGTGACTGCAAAGCTCACTATGGTGAGAGGAAAGGGGCATTCAGAGGACATCAGGAAATATGTAGTGAGAGAACATTAAAAATAATTGAGCTCCATCTGTCCACTGTGAGGTAGAAAAACTAAATGGAGAGCATTTAACATGACAGCAATTTGGTCTAGAAGTGAACACCATTCCAAAATATCCATAAAGCTCACAAAAAAATAATAAATCAGTTAAATGCCAACCCAAACATAGGCTCTGGATATTCACAGACTTCCCTTCTTGCATCTTAGTCTACTGTGCATCTTCAACAAAAAGAAGAACATTGATTCAAAATGTCATTTTTTTGGAGGGTAACTGAGATGACTGCTGTCAAAAAACTACCAAACAGCAATTCAGTTGAGATTCAATTTTAGGACCCGAAGTGAACAGTACATGAAACTTCTCAAATGTCACTCAAAGTTCTGTAGGGATGACTGGTAAGAAATCCAACCCCAAAAGATATCAGAGACTGAAAAATGTCTATGGTAGATGTTTTCTCCATGTTTTCACTGATAATGGAGGTGCCACAATGTAACTGTTAGTGCGGGTGTGGTGTAGAGAGAGGGAGTTAAAGGCAGATATATTGCAGTTCCTTGGATGTTTATTGTACAGGTTGCAGAAACGTCAGATGGCAGGGTACGCCTTGCTAGCGAGTGCACTATAGAATATGTATACAGCTTACACTTGTTACTCAGCCTTCATCAACGGCTGATCGTAACCTTACTATTATTACTCAGCTTTCATTAACAGCTAATCGTAATATCATAGAACCAGCTCTTAACTGTGGCATGGTACACAGATAGCTTAGTATACATACACATTACTCAGCCTTCATCATCAGCCGATCGTATCTGACACTTCCAAACTAATACGAGGGACTCACTTGTCACACCTGAGAGAGCCGCTGTTCCTTAACACAAACACCCTATAGAAATAATGGCAACACCAAACATTTACTTCAAACAATAATCGACAGCTCTCTCCAGTCAAACAGTCCTCTTTATACTATGGTACAAACACCTAATAGAGACCGGCTGAACGTAATCACAAATTAAACAGATCTACAACACATTAACTCAATCTACACTACCACTCTACCTAGGAACTGCTTGACTGGAGGAGCTGTCCTAGTCTTAAAGGTACATACACACAATAACAACAGAACACAAAACACCATGCACTTGCACTGAATGAAACAATAACCTACTAACACAACTGGAGTCCATGGCTGCGTCTCAATACGCAAAGTATGCATACTAAATAGTATGCCAGACTACGATTAGTATGTCCCAAAACATAGTACGCAAATATAGTATGTCAGCAGTCCCCGGATGGTCTACTATTTCCGGGGGATTTTCGAAGTATGCAACCCTGCATGCTTTTTGGGCTGATATAGCCCACAATCCTTTGTGACACAGAATAGGAGGGGTTTCCCGAAGCCGAAATTCTTCTTTGGCTGTGTTTAAATCTAAGTATCCAAAAGTTAGGTAATAATAAACCTGTCGTTACATGAGTTTTTGGTTATTGTACTAATATTAAATACATTTTAAATGAAATGCAAACAGGTTGCCCAAATGTTTAATGTTCAAGCCTCGCGTGCTTCATCGCTTGTGGAAGTGGTCTAATTTTAGATGCAACATTATGACGCGTTAGTATATCCCCCATGCTAGCATACTCGCTTACTATATACTTAATAGTACGTACTTTACCACCACCCCCGTAATACGTATTTTGGTATGTATTATGTATATTGGGATTCATCCCATGTCTCAGTTCAAATGTCAGTACACGCCAGCCCACACTGGGCTGGACGTTACACACAAGCTGTTGAATTAAGTTATATAAGTTATATATAAAAATATATTTTTGCAAACATGAGATGTGTTTTTGTTGAATAAACCACTTTTTATAAAAAACAACGAGAACAATCTGTTTTTGGAATGTCTTTATTGTGCATTTTGATTTCAATAAGGATTACATACATATATTTCAATATATTTTAAAACATATTTTTTGCACTGACGATGACTTGACTGGCCAAAACGTTTGTATTTTTCACTTTTGCACATTGCACTTTATCTTTGGGCATATTAATAATAAATAGACAGTGATTATTTAAAGCCTCCGTTGTTGGACTTTGTCCTTTGTTCATCTGTGCGCGAGTCTCCTACTTTTCTCATAGCTCATTTTGATACTGACGCACCATTAACAAATATATTTCCTTAAAGAGGACTATCTCTAGAGTGCAGACTTACATTATCCTTTTCCAATATATTTTACAAAGAATATGACCATCCCTGTATTTTTCACAAACTTTCAAACAGCACTGTGTACTACTATGCAACACTAAATCAAGGCTACCAACCTTTGAGTATAGCTTAATGTGAGATATGATGGATGGCTGATGGCATCTGCTTGACACATTTGGTCTGTTCCGAGCCTGAGATTTGGGTCCACTGCATGTCACACAGTCAATGCTGGAGAGATGGCCACCCAGCAGCATAGAGCATTATCCAGCAGCATAGAGCCCTGTATTGCACTGCTGGTTTGCTTCTAAAGCTAAGCAGGGTTGGGCCTGGTTAGTCCCTGGATGGGAGACCAGTGCTGCTGGAAGTGGTGTTGGAGGGCCAGTAGGGGGCACTCTTCCCTCTGGTCTAAAGATCTTTCCCAATGCCCCAGGGCAGTGATGGGGACATCAGCCCTGCATAGGGTGCCGTCTTTCGGATGGGACGTTAAACGGGTGTCCTGACTCTCTGTGGTCATTAAAAATCCCATGGCACTTATTGTAAGAGTAGGGGTGTTATCCCTGGTGTCATAGCCAAATTCCCAACCAGGCCTCTCACTTCAATCATGGCCACCTAATAATCCCCCTCCTTCCTAATTGGCATATATGACTACTCACCTCTCCACCTGATAGCTGATGTGTGGTGAACGTTCTGGTGCAAAATGTCTGCCGTGCATCACCCAAGTGGGTGCTACACATTGGTGGATGAGGTGGGCTTTCCCCCTCACTGTGTAAAGCGCTTTGGGTTCCTTGGAAGAAAAGCTCTAAGTTGAATGCATCATTATCATCATCACCCAGCTAAATACAGAGCACTTCACAATTACTGGCTACATTGCTAACAATTAACAAAAAAGGCTATGCAAAAAAGGCTATTGCTGATCATCAGTGTGACAAGATGGGGCCTTCTCCTACAATCAGCGTCCAGGTCTGCAGATATGGGAGGCTGTTGAACCCAGCTCGGCATCCCAATCCTGATGATGCACAACTGCAACCACTCCAGTCTAATCAGGGTCAGCGTAGAAGGGCCTCTGAGGAACACAACAGGGCAGAGTTGGTCTGCCCTTACTGCCTGTGTTGCTGCTCTGCCCCGGAATCACAGGGTCCATGGAGCAGTAGCTGCTAACTCTATGAAACGTTGAGTATTTTCTTTATGAATGAATGATATCCAGGGCAATAATACCTTCCTTGTGTATGTTCCCTGTGTTCTTGCTGTGACAATAATTCATTCATATTTTTGCATTGTCATTGGGAGACCCGAGTTTGAATCTGTAATAAAAAAATTGGCTTGGCTTGCTTTGTCACACTTTAGCAACACATTGGGCGCCTGTAAGCTCAATCAAGGAAATTGTCAGGGGTGTCTAAACTTTTGCATGCGACTGTACATATACACATACAGTCGTATGCAAAGGTTTAGGCACCCCTGACAATTTCCTTGATTTTAATTTATAAATATTTGGGTGTTTGGATCAGCTATTTCATTTTGATCTTTCAAATAGCTGAAGGACACAGTTATATTTCGGTAGTGAAATGAGGTTCATTGGATTAACAGAAAATGTGCAATATGCATCAAAAAACGAAATTAGACAGGTGCATAAATTTGGGCACCCTTGTCATTTTGTTGATTTGATACCCTGTAACAACCTAGCACTGATTAACACTCTAGGTTCGAATCTCTATGGAGCGCAATCACCAGACTGAAAGGTGTGGTTGACACATTTATTAATTTATTATTTTTAAGTGGGACATTGACTTTAGACAGGAGAACAGGTATTTTGGTCATTAACCATTCCCCCAATTATATACAACCCCAAGGGTAGTTAGCTACCTCAACCAATCCCATTACTACGATGGCCCTGAGAGGCCACAACACACAACAAAAAGACAACACATGCAAATAGACTACAACACGCAACATAAAGACAACACATGCAAATAGCCCACAACACGCAACATAAAGACAACACATGCAAATAGCACACAACACGCAACATAAAGACAAAACATGCAAATAGACCACAACATGCAACATAAAGTCAACACATGCAAATAGACCACAACACGCAACATAAAGACAACACATGCAAATAGCCCACAACACGCAACATAAAGACAAAACATGCAAATAGACCACAACACGCAACATAAAGTCAACACATGCAAATAGACCACAACACGCAACATAAAGTCAACACATGCAAATAGGAAGTGTGCCCACAACACAACAGAAGTGTTTCCAGGGGACACGTTTAAGTGATGCACACGTGGCTGCAGATAGAAACGAAAAGTTAAATTAAGGAAGAATATTGTGGTTAATCATAGCTGCCAACTCTCAAGCAGTGCCCGTGAGACACACGCTTTTAATTAGTTTCATATTGGCGTGTGAAACCAAAAAAATTTGTGTCTCACGGGCACTGCGTGAGTATTGGCCTGTTGCATGAAAACACACCAGGGGAACGAACACGCGTTTCCTGGGTGAAAGTATTACAATTATATTTTATATTAGCCTAGGTTTGGCGAGAATTAATGTTACAACCGCTGCTGTTTGAACTGTGGTCATGTTAGCTTTATAATAGTGATTGGGAATTTTCAACGTCAATACCTCCTCAAAACATGCCAGAAAGACAAATATTATATTCTATGAATCTGCTAACGTTTGCAAACAAGCAACACTCATTGCTTTCCCATATCGTTATCATAATTATGTTTGAAAAGTGAAAAATAAGTAAATCTTTGTTTTCTTCCATTGCAGAGGTTAAGGGACCGTCTTAAAAGTGCAATTTAAAGTTCTGCTTGCTAATGAAAAATTCTCAATAGCTCTGGCCCAATATGAATGTTTGTCAATGAATCCAGCTGGTATAAGTTTAGTGACCTCTGCCCTATGATGAACATCAATTATTTTGTTCATTTATCAACTTGTGAATAGATTTTAATGTAATATCACAGCAAAAATGGTCAATAGCTATGACCCCATAGAATCTTTTTCAAAATGGTCTTCTCACATATGTTAAGGGACAACTCCTACACCATCCACAGCAAGTAGTTTTTTTATTTGGCTTCTTTAAAAACGTTTTTAATACATAAATTATAGCAAAAATGGTCAAAAGCTCTGACCCCATACAACCTTTTTCAAAGCAACTTTCTCATATAGGTTCAAAGACATCTACACCATCAACATAAATGTATTTTGGGATTTTTGAATGTGGCTTCATTTAAATCGTTTTTATTGCATAAATTATAGCAATAATGGTCAATAGCTCTGACCCTGTAGAATCCTTTTCAAAACAACCTTTTCAAATGTATTAAGAGACATCTCCTACACATCAATTCTTTTTTTGACTTTTGGACGTAGCTTCTTATAAATTTGGTTTTAATGCATAAATTATAGCAAAAATTGTCAATAGCTTTGACCCCATACAACCTTTTCCAAAACAATCTTTTCACATGTGTTAAGGGACATCTCCTACACCATCAACTTCAATTAGATTTAAGATTTTTTGCTTTGGCTTCTTTTAAATCATTATAGTAATACTGGTCAATAGCTCTGAACACATACCATCTTTTTCAAAGCAACCTTCTCAAATATCTTCAAAGATAGCTCCTATACCATCAACATCAATTTTTTTTTTTTTTTGATGTAGCTTCTTTCAATATGGTTTTATTGCATAAAATATAACAAAAAATCGAAGCATCCTGGGCCTCCATCACACCTCAGCAGTGCCACAAGCTGATTGCCTCCATGCCACGCCGCATTGAAGCAGTCATTTCTGCAAAAGGATTCCCGACCAAGTATTGAGTGCATAACTGAACATAATTATTTGAAGGTTGACTTTTTCTTTTTTTTTGTATTACAAACACTTCTTTTATTGGTCAGATGAAATATGCTAATTCTTTGATGAGCTGTATGCCAAAATCATCAGTATTAAAACGATAAATGACCTGAAATATTTCAGTTGGTGTGCAATGAATCTAAAATATATGAAAGTTTAATTTTTATCATTACATTATGGAAAATAATGAACTTTATCACAATATGCTAATGTCTTGAGAAGGACCTGTATTTATAAAAAGCCACATCCAAAAATAAAAAAATATTGATGTTGTTGGTTTAGGAGATTCCTCTTACATTGTTTAAAGGTTGTTTTGAAAAAGGTTGTGTGGGGTCAGAGCAATTTACCAGTATTACTAAAATGTAATAAAATAATGTAATAAAATAATATAATGTAATCTTAAAACCGATTTAAAAGAAGCCAAATCAAAAAACGTTTTCATGTTGATGGTGTAGGTGATGACATTTAACATGTGAGAAGACTGTATTGAAAGATTGTATGGGGTCATAGCTATTGACCATTTTTACTGTGATCTTGCATTAAAATCTATTCACAAGTTGATAAATGAACAAAATAATTGATGTTGATCATAGGGCAGAGGTCACTGAACTTATACCAGTTGGATTAATTGAAAAACAATCATATTGGGTCAGAGCTATTGAGAATTTTTTATTAGCAAGCAAAAGTTTAAATAAAAAAACACTTAAGACGATCTCTTAACCTCCGCAACCGAAGAAATTAAGATTCACCTATTTTTTGCTTTTCAAACTCTCACGCATTCGCACCGTGTGAAACCAATCAAATGCGTGTGTCTCACAGCCAATATGTGAGAGTTGGCAGGGCTGTTAATTATGATACCGATATGGGAAAGCAAGGAGTGTTGCTTGTTTGCAAATGTGAGCAGATTCATAGAATATCATTTATCTCGTTCTGACATGTTTCGTTGAGGAGGTATTGACATTGAAATTCCCAATCTTTAATATAAAGCTAACATCACTGCAGTTCAATCTGTAAAGTTAAATCTTGCCAAACCTAGATTAATATAAGTATGTAATTTTAATACTTTCACCCAGGAAACGCGTGTTCGTTCCCCGGGTGTATTTTCATGCAACATAGCTGCCAACTCTCACGCAGTGCCCGTGAGACACGCATTCTTTTGGTTTCACACGCCAATATGAAACCAATCAAATGCATGTGTCTCACGAGCACTGCGTGAGAGTTGGCAGCTATGATTAACCCCAATCTTTTTCCTTCAAATCTTGGGCGCCAAATTGGAGACCATCATCAGATGACAGTGTAACCCTATGGGGCGAATATGCTATCTTGAAATAAATTATGATTAACCCTAATCGTTTTCCTTCATTTAACTTTTTTTTCGTGTGTCTAAACTTGACGTTGCCATAGCTTTACTCCTTAATTCTAGGCTCAACCATCTGCAGCCACGTGTGCATCACTTAAAAGTGTCCCCTGGAAGCACTTGTGTCCGTTGTGTTGTGGGCACACTTCCGTTGTGTTGTGGGCTATTTGCACGTGTTGTCTTTATGTTGTGTGTTGTGAGCTATTTGCACGTGTTGGCTTTATGTTGCGTGTTGTGGTCTATTTGCATGTGTTGTCTTTATGTTGTGTGTTGTGGTCTATATGCACGTGTTGTCTTTATGTTGCGTGTTGTGGGCTATTTGCATGTGTTGTCTTTATGTTGCGTTTTGTAAGCTATTTGCATGTGTTGCCTTTATGTTGCGTGTTGTGGTCTATTTGCATGTGTTGTCTTTATGTTGCGTGTTGTGGTGTATTTGCATGCGTTTTATTGTTGTTGCATGTTGTGGTCAATTTGCATGTGTTGTCTTTATGTTGCGTTTTGTGGTCTATTTGCATGTGTTGTCTTTTTGTTGCGAGTTGTGGCCTCTCAGGGCCACCATAAATTACACAGCAATCAAACGCACAGAAATTCATAGCCCATTAAACAGCATGGCAATTCATACTCAATAAATAACACTTCAACTCAATAAATAACACTGCAATTCGTAACACTACTAACTAGCACAGCAATTCATGGCATCATAAATAGCACAGCAATTCATGGCATAATACATAGCCCAGTAATTCATGGCCTAATAAATAGCACAGCAATTCATGGCATCACAAATAGTCCAGTAATTCATTGGATAATAAATAGCACAGCAATTCAAGGCCTAATAAATAGCCCAATAATTCATAGCACAGCAAGTCGATTAAACACCAGTATCAAACACACCAAACAATTCCATCACGTGGTAAGAGGTACCTCATTAGGGGAGGGATCGTCCAATCCAGAGCCATATATATATATATATAGAGAGAGAGAGAGAGAGAGAGTTTGGCCAACTCAAATCATGGGCGCCATATTGGAGACCATCGCAGATGAGATGACTCTACAGTGTAACCCTACGGGGCGAATATGCTATCTTGAAATAAATTATGATTAACCCCAATCTTTTTCCTAAATTTAACTTTTGTTTCATGTGTCTAAACTTGACGTTGCCGTAGCTTTACTCCTTAATTCAAGCCTCAATCATCTGCAGCCACGTGTGCATCACTTAAAAGTGTCCCCTGGAAACACTTCCGTTGTGTTGTGGGCAGACTTCCGTTGTGTTGTGGGCTATTTGCACGTGTTGTCTTTATGTTGCGTGTTATTTTTATCATAAACAGGCACATGTTACTATTAACATTTGTCAATATGTAAAATGCCCTTACGGAAATATTCCAGTGGGCCTCTAAAAATGCTCATTGTAGTGAGTGAACACGTCGCCTAATAAGTCTCTGAGCAGTGTTTACCTTTTTCTCTTCAGTCTCCCGAGTCCTGACCTAACCTTTCGTAGTTCATCCAACGCCAAGGACAGGTTAAACTTACTCTATGGCAAAAATTGTAACTGTAACTAGTGCACATTGTAATGTACTGCATTGTTAGGCTAATATTATTATTAACAGACATCGATAATAATATAATCCCATATTGTAGCCTAAAAAAACATTAATTTCATATATAGCTCCCTCACTTTTTGCATTTCTGGTTCACGGGGGAACTTGTGAAATGTTTTTTGCAGCTTCCGGGTCTTTGCAGCCAAACGCGCAACAGTTGGGCATTTTTTCAGTGACTTATGTCATTTTTTAAATAATTTATTAAATTTTTCCACTATTCCCTGCACTATGTTAATGGGAATCAGATGAATGTTGTGCTCCAACATGGTGTCCACGAAACACGTGACCAGCTCGGTACCAATCGCATAACGGGATAGCTCAGAACATTCGATTCCCTAGTCTCCCTAGGCCAAACTCTCTATATATGAGTCATTCTATGAAACGGGTGCCATTTCCACTTTGCAATTTTCAAAAATTTAATTAAACGCAATTGTTTTTTTTAAACTTACAAATTTAGAGACATGTTAATCCTCCAAAAAAACATATTTTCCCACCTCAGGCACAACATCCTTAATAATATCATCCTTTTTATTCAGGTCAAGGAGTCTTTCTTGTACCACCCCGTCACAGACAATATGTATGCTAGCAGAGTAATAAAACAATAAATGTATTTTTTTAATCTAATGTTTCGTTAATAGTAAAATGTCCCTTTTTTAGAAACCATCAATAGAACGTCTGTAATTTTATTATTTTATTTTATTCTTAGTATTTTTATCTTGAAATATGAATTCGACATTACAATGACCTCATTGTTTGTACTGAAAAAACGAATACAATGAAAAAATACAAATAAAGTTACATGTATTTTATTAGTTCACACAACAAGAACACCATTCAACATTAATGTATGTAAAATTTTATTTCATTTACTAAATAATTAATAAATTATAATAATTACTAATTACTAAATATAGGCAGTCTTACTACCAAAACTTTTGCAATGAATTTATGACTATTAGGTTAGACTACTGCAATGCACTTTTTACTGGTCTCCCAAATAAACACAAAAAGAAATTGGAACTTATAAAGAACTCTGCTGCTAGATTTATAGAAGGTTTGTCAGACAGGCAGACCCTTACAGAGCAAAATATGCTCTGCTGCCATCACATGGACATAGAGAAACCTGGGAAGTGCATACAGTCATCATTTTACTGGATCCAAGCTATCATAATTAGGGGTTCAAGCACGTAGTGCAGAAACCCTATTGAAGATGTTAGAATTATTATTATTCTGCCGTAAAACGAATTGTGCAAACCAAACCGTACATGTTAGAGACTTGAAACTTGGCCAGATGGGTAGTACAAAAATTGAGAGGTTGAGAGAGTATGACCCCGATTGTCCTATAGGTGGCGCTACATTAACCAAAAGCGCAAAAATGATCATAACTCCTAGACTTGTTTGTCGTAGACTCAAGTGTCTCATATAATGGGAAAGCTTAGCTCCTGATGAACAAAATGTACATCTCACAGTCGCGAGGGGGCGCAAAACAAAAGTTGTGGGCGGAGCCTATTTTAGTAAAATGGCTACAACTCGAGAAGTAAATGAGATATCTCTTCACTAAGCACAGCAGACATATGTAGGAGTTCAATCTAAGGTCAGAGTAAAAAAGATAGATTGAACACTAGGTGGCGCTATATCATGAAAAAACATAAAAAGGGCTATGACCACCTGACCGTTAGTCCGATTGACTTGAAAATTGGATAGCAGTGTCTTGGTCTAAGGTGCCATGTATGTCTATGAGGATCTCCTCATACTGAACGACTTTGCCTCAAGAACCACTGCTGTCAATCAAACCATTCATTATATATGTTTAAAACCTACTTTTGCAAACTAGTCCTAGGTTATTTGCCTGATCAGAACCAATCCAGTGGAGTACAATTCTCTGGACTCTCTAGATCAATAATTATTAAAAAAGTTTAACTTTACCCTTTGGGTAAACAGGATCATTTAGAAAATGGGTATGGTAAAATACTGTCAAAATCATAAATTGGTGACCACATGTGACATTACATTCTAAACAAGCCTTGTTTAAATTGCAAAATTGTATGGAGATCTGACTATAGGTGACACTATAACTGCTAAAATGCTTTGAAAACCATATATATCCTTAGTAAATTGCCTTATGTGCTTAAAGGCCTTAAATGCTTGAACCCCGATATATGCTGCTCGCAGCTTTAATATAAAATGTTTTTTCATTACAAGTCAAGCATAACACCAAAGATTTACATTTTTAGCTTTTTATTTATTATCGCGCAACATAAAACAATATTGTGGGTTTACCACATACACTATGTATTCACATAATACACCATACAGCTACAAAGAGAGAGACTGAACAAAAAAAACACTTATTTTACATACTGCATACTTGACATGAAAAAATTTAACCAAGAACAATCTTTAAACTCAAAAAGGAATGTAGCTGCCAGTTGTCATGTGTTAGTTTTTTTTCTTTTCTTGGGGGGGGCAAGATTTAAACTCAAGCCTTTCGAAAGTGAACAGACGGGGGCTGATCCATGAAGATCCGTACTCAGAGCGGGGTTTACATTGCCATCATTTGTGTGTTTGTGAGAGAATGGGGTCACAGAGGGTGTGGGTGGATGTGAGAAAAATACAAGTCTAAAAAGTTTGACAAGTCTAAAAGGTTTATGAGTACGCAAGTCAAGAAGTGCATGAAATATAGGGAGGGAGTACACAGTTGCTATGCTCTAATTGTTCCATAATCCAAAAAAAATTACAAAATACCCAAAAGAGTAATGATTATAGCTTTCAGCACATACACACCATCAAATTCTGAATTAACATAACAGTCTTCAATATAACTTGATGCTTAGTAGTTAAAAGAAGAATAGAGTTCCTTGTTTAGTACCGAGGGGCCAAGGATTAAAAAGGTGTATGTATGAAGAATGTGAGTGCTTCCATTCAAACCGTTGTCTTCTATTCATTGCCTTTAACAATAATGGGAAATGCCCATCGTAACAGCAATGGAGCAATTCAAACTGACATAGGTTTTCTTACTCTAAAAGTTCAAACTAAATAAGAGATGTAATCAGGCCCCTCCCTCCTCCCCCATAATACCATGGTGAGGTTGGGGAGGGGGGTTGGGTTAGCACCATAATGCCAGCCTCCCCAATGATGTGCTTGGGCGAAGGCTCCTTTGAGCTTGATCTGTTCTTTTAATCACGTCTTGTATAGAAATTTACAAAATTAAAAAATTCATATGTATATATGATCAGCACCCGTTATTACATAAAGAACCTACATATGACTGAATTATTATAACTGTGCATTGATCATGCATTGTCCTTGTTAAAGGGGGAGTTTGTTCTAACACGTTCTTAAAACAGGATCGTATGCAATAGAGAAAACAAGGCATATTCCCCAAGTCCCTATGTTAGTCAAAGTCCTGCTGGTCATGTCTGTGACAGTCTACCACAATTAACAAAGACAATATTACAAACTAAACAACCAGGTTTCATCTGGTGTTTTCCATAAATGCACGGTACCTTCAGTCTGGTACTACAAGTGTTATATTGTTCTGGTTTTGCATTATAGTTACATCCTTTACTACTGGTATCATCACTACCATCGATAATAATACCCAACAATCACATTAAAAGACGTGTTATGATGTTGGCAACCTCTCACCTTGTAGTCTAACACAATGGACAAGACAGATGGCTGGGCTAGGCTCACCTCTGTCACTAGAGTTCTCTTACACACACACGTCTGACAAATTTAACTGTTGGGATCTTGTGTTTTTTAAAAAGCAAAATGGAGTCTCAGAGTGGATAGCTAGATAACATCCACTCATTCTTGTGGCCTGATTACTGATTAGGTCAATTCCCTCTCATGAAGGAAGGTGGACAGGTTGGCTGCTGTCACAGGTATCATGTAGAACAGTACTTATGAAATCAGGACAGCAGTATTCAATTTACATCTAGGCTGCAAAACTGACTAAAAAGCCTGGAATCATTCATGATTTAGTCATTGTCCCTCACCAGTTAAATAATCTTACCTAAATATTTTAAATATGTACATTTTTTCTCTCCGAAAACAAAAACAAAACAAAGCTTCAAGTTGTCAATAATCAGTTCTTTCCTTTTTCCTCATTAAAATCAAGATTAAAAGTGCTTTTATAAAATCTTTTCTTTTGTATGTACAATTTGTATTAGCTATAACAAAACGAAACAATAACAACCATCATCATCATTATCATTATCATTAATAAATAAGAATAAAAAAGTGGATTAAAATTGTTTGTAGATAAGAGAGCACACAGGGAAGCTGTGAGCTAATGTATATCCTGTTTCTCTGTCCTCAGTGGTGTGTGTGTGTGTGTGTGTGTTTATCTGTGTTATTGTGCAACCATGACCAGTGTCTCTGCAACATTGAGGTATAGACATCTCCATCATTACCGCTTCATGAGCACCAGGATTTCTTATAGTGAGCACCAAGCAGGCTCTAGTATTCACACACACACACACACACATATGAACGCATGTACACACATACACACGCACTTTTGAAGCTAAAAGCTGGGTCTGAGTATGAAGAGCTTCTCAGAGAAGCCTTTTCATCTCGTCCACTAGGCCAGCAGGACTGTGAGTTGGTCCTGCCACTGTTTTGCGGGGGACCAGCCAGTGGTAGCCCTCCCAGGTTAGCACCAACACCCAGGGGACAGACACTCCTGACCAGAGCGGGCTGGCTGGCTCCCATGTTGCCTCTTTACCCCAACCTTCCTCTCAAACACACCCTGAAGGACCAGCTGAGCTAGGTCGTCGAGGCCTGAACTATAGTCATGAAGCTAACATGCTAACAAGGACCTTAGTGCAAGGTGTCCAGTATGCTTAGCCTTTTAATGGAGATAGCCACGGGTCAAGCCAGCGGGATGAGTGAGGCAGTGCAGAGGCAGCCGTGAGGGGTGAATACGGTTTACCTGGCCCTGTCCTGCCTGCATAGAGACACACCCAGCTCTGCTTCGACAGCACCATTCAGAGGCTGTACTCACTGAACAAGCCCTGCGTGTGGCCATGTGTAGTAGTGTGTAGGGAAAGCACCAGTGTGTGTTTAGACGTGCACTTCAGTTCACACACTATTCCCATCACAGTCTCTGGTATGAATATGGGGGTTTGCCTGGTGAGACCTGGGGTCCCATTAAAAGGACCACAGGTTGGTGGTCATGCTATAAAGCTGTAAGGCTTGGCTCTGTGCTGGCTGGATGACAATAGCTCTGCGTGTGTGTGTGTGTGTTCGCGTGCATGAGCGTGAGAGAGTCTGATTCTGTCAGTGCACCATTTCACAGCGGGTCAGTGCTGCCCTCTAGTGCTTCACATTGAAAACACCACTCCCCATGGGACACAGACGTAGACAGAGATCTGATAACCAACACCTGAAGGAAGATGAGAACTTCTATCCCTGATGTTCACACTCGATGTCTACGCAGTAAGAGCACCCTAGTATTCAGCATCTAGTTCAGTGAGGAAGAGGGGAATGACTGCAGGCATCCCTGTGACGGGATACAGGTCACCATGAAGCACCAGTGAATGCGGACTGTGGGTTCAGGCTGAAGATGGAGAGTGAAGAAGCATTCTCTTCAGTGCAAGGCAGCTGGCACACGGGACAGATGTTGCCGGCTTTCAGCATGAAGTATTTGGACACTGCTAAAAACCTCCCACTACCGTATGTAGGACGACACGGAGAGGTTTCTAGTATGTCTTTCGTTTCATGATGAAGGATTAAAATGTTGAAATTGTTATGTCTGTCGGAAAGGAGCCTTGCTGTGTTAAGAAAGGACTCTCTCCAAGTACAGGTAAGAAAATTTCAAAGGCCAAAAAAAAAGCAAAGGCAGATTTTCACAAATATGGGAAAAAAGCAAGACTGACTGAGAAGAAAATCCCCTCTGTAAAAACAACAAAAAAACAACAACCAATCACATTCATCAATAATAACGTTAATGAAAAAACAAACCAACCATATAAAAAATGATAATCAAATCAGCATCTTCAGAATAATAATAATAATAATAATAATAATAATAATATCTGTAATAACAACATTGACAGTAACAATAGCAATCATAATAATGTTGATAATAATAGTAATAATTAGAAGGATCATTAAAATTCTATTAAGGAGAAGCAATGAGTCCCTCTCTCAAAGGAGAAGAAGAGCACCACAGGCATGTGGTCCGGGTTCGGCCCAGCCCTCCTGCCTGACATGAGGTAAAACAATCTAACAAAAGAGCCATCAAACCAGCAGTCCCCCTCCAGCCCAGAGGACACCAACAAGGGAAGAGAAGGGAGACACAGGGTTAAAGGAGGGCTAAGATACTCCTCCGTGGCCCACTCCACCCGATCACCTCTCCACCCTCACACAAAGTGGCTGTATGGCCCGGTGAGTGTGGTGAAGGCGTAGGGGGAGGCAGTGACCAAGGACGGGGTGTGCTGGGTGGGAGCCAGCCGCGTTGCCGGCCCGGCCCTCTTGTCCGTGTTCGGCCCAGGCCCTGGGCTGGCCCCCGCCGCCGCAGCCCCCAGCTTGCGTTTCTTCCCGGGTTTGATGTCCTCATAGGGCAGACCCAGTAGTGCCGCCTCCTGCTGCCTCTCTCTAGCCCGCTCCGCCAGCATCTTCATCTTGGCCTCCCAGAGCCACTGGCCGTGGCAGGGCTGGTTCATGTTTTTGTGCTGGTAGAACACCAGGGAGATGCGGGTGGGGTGGGAGCGGTCAGGCTTCTTCAGCGGCGTGGTGGCATGGAGCTCACGACGGGCGCACTCGATCAGGATGGATCCGTGGGCGGGGGCCACCGCCACCCCTCCGATGTTGGGGTCCAGGAAGTTATGCTCGCTATCCGACCACCTCTCCTCCTCCTCCTCCTGGTCCTGACTTCTCTGGCTGTCTGCATTACACGGCGTATTGGCTCGATTAGGGTCCCAGCAGGCCTGGGGCTCTCCGTCAGACGGCTGCAGAGCATCTGGGAACTGGCGCCCTTCTGGGGCCGGAGATGGCGTACTAGCCATGGAGCCTCCGGAAGACTTCCAGGCCTTCTCCTGGAGCCCTAGTGGGGTCGAGCCCCGGCTCTCCCCAGCCTTGGCCCACATCTTGTCGGGGTATCCTCCGGCTGGGTTGTACCCACCAGGAACCATGCCCATGGGCCAGGCCTTAGGCTGAGGGCTGGAGGCCGGGCTGTCCCAGTGGCGGGGGGTGCTAGGGTGAGGGGAGGGAGAGGGGGAAGGATGTACCTTGAGTGAGGGGGACGGTGTTGGAGCAGGGGAGGCCGTTGGGGTGTTGGGGCCAGGGTAAGAGTTCCACTGCTGGGGGTATGGGGAGGCCTGTTGTGGGGGCTGTTGTTGGTGGTTCAGGGCCTGAGACGGCTGGTAAGGTCCTTGCTGGTGGAACTGCTGCTTATCTGTTATGAAGGAAGCCTGCTGGGGGCCAGGCAGTTTGTGGTTCCCTCCCCAGCTGCTGTGCACCATGCTGCCATTGAGTTTGTGCCCAGGCCAGGGCCCTCCAGAGGGCTGTGGGGTGACACTGGGGGTGTTGGGGCAGCTCTGGGTATGAGCATTCCCCCCCTCATACACTGGCATGTCCATGGGCTCCTGTTTTATGACAGGGGTCCCCCTGTGGGACGTCTCAGAGGAGACAGAGGAGGGCCGTGATTGGGGGTACTCAGATTGTTGGGGTTGTGGGTAAGCGCTACGTTGATGTTGATTGGCTGGGTCTCCGTGCTGCTTAGGGTGTCCAGGGCTGGAGTAGGACAGAGCTAACTTTGCTTGGAGCTGCTGAGCATCTGGTTTTGTGTCCTTGGGGCCGTCGTGGTGCCAGGAGCTGTTGCGCCCTTCATAAGTGAGCTCATGGGGGAAAAGTGCGTTGGATTTGGGAGGGTAGTTATAGTAGCCGTAGGGCAGTGCTCCGGGTAGGTTGGGGTGGTAGCCATTGACAGAACCTGCTGGATGTGGGAGTGCGGGGGGCTGATTGTTGGAAGGGAAGCCTCCTCGTACGTAGTAGCCTGGGTGAGGGGGGTAGACGTGGCCAGTGTAGCCCTCAAGCTGGCCGTTGAAGGGCTGGAGACGCTGGTCCACTGCCTCCTTCATGGCAGTGTTCATCTCCTGTTTGGGGATAGCTGCGGAGGAGAGGAGGGAGAGAAGTCAGAAACATAACCTCGGAATAAAGACTTTGGATTTTGGTAATAAAGCCATTTGCCTATTTGCCGAAAGACAGATTGGGCCCTATCTTGCACCCAGCACAATGCAGCGCAAAGTCTGAACCCAGGTGTCTTTGCTAGTTTAAGACCGACGCAGTTGTCAATTTCCCATCAGGCTCCCGCGTTGTTTAAATAGCAAATGCACCTGCACCCATTTTTGCACCTATGGGAGTGCTGGTCTAACGGGGAGGTGTGTTCAGGAGAATTCTGGGTTTATTGCTTTCTTGAGGCATCGGAACTTGATCGCGCCATTGACCGGCACATGGACCCTTTTATCTGCTGTCAAACTATCAAAAGTGGATTTGGACACGCCCAAAGCGCAATTGCGCCATGCGCTTAGATCGTTAAAATAGGGCCCATGATATTGAGGATATCAGGGCCCATGATGTTGAGGATATCATTGATACGTCCATGTATGCTGTTTGAAGGACAATGCTAACTAGAGTTAGCACAATTCTAGCATACTAGCTCTCAACAGAGATCCTTCCTATCCTTCATGGCACTAAGGCAAGCAGTTAGCAAATGCTGGAAAACAACTTGCTCCTAACTGTACACAGTCACATGCAAATTGTGTCCACCAGTTCACCTGACTTTCTATAAGTAGATAATGGGCTTCATTGGAAAAATCTTTATTGTGTCTTTATTTGAACTTGGGTCCTTACCAACCATCATCCAGACTACACCGCCTTCCAAATTATTATGCAAATTATATTTTACACTGATTTTCCTAAATAGTCGATGCAAATGACAGTCAGTATCATTTTCAAGTCATCAACTGTTAGGTTAGAAGTCAAATTTCATTGAACAAACCACCCAATGAAAACAATATGTTTTTCAAAAATAAAAAACTCAAAAAACACTGTTGCAATATAATATGCTCAACAGAGTTTCAAAACATTTTGTAGGTTGTAAAGACCTGAAAATTGTCATTTGTTGAATTTACAGCATTAGGAGGTCATATTTACTGAAATCAAAAGCTATTTCATTCAAACCCATCTTAACAGGGCAAGTTACATTTTAACATACTGTAGGACCCCGTCTTTGATATCACATTTACAATTCTTGCATCCATTGAACGTGTGAGCTTATGGAGAGTTTCTGCTTGAATGTCTTTGCAAGATGTCAGAATAGTCTCCCAGAGCTGCTGTTTTGATGTATACTGCCTCCCACCCTCATAGATCTTTTGCTTGAGGATGCTCCAAAGTTTCTCAATAGGGTTGAGGTCAGGGTAGGATGGGGGCCACACCATGAGTTTCTCTCCTTTTATGCCCATAGCAGCCAATGACACAGAGGTATTTTTGCACCATGAGATGGTGCATTGTCATGCATGAAGATGATTTTGCTACGGAAGGCACCGTTCTTCTTTTTGTACCATGGAAGAAAGTGGTCAGTCAGAAACTCTATATACTCTATATACCTGCTGAGGTCATTTTCACACCTTCAGGGACCCTAAAGGGGCCTACCAGCTCTCTCCCCATGATTCCGGCTCAAATCATGACTCCGCCACCTCCTTGATGACATCGCAGATTTATTGGACATGGTGGCCATCCACCAATCATCTACTACTCCATCCATCTGGACCATCCAGGGTTGCACGGCACTCATCAGTAAATAAGACTGTTTGAAAATTTGTCTTCATGTATTTCTGAGCCCACTGCAACGGTTTCTGCTTGTGAGCATTGGTTAGGGGTGGTCAAATAGTAGGTTTATGCACAACTGCAAGCCTCTGCGAGGTCCTACACCTTGAGGTTTGCAGGATTCCAGAAGCACCAGCAGCTTCAAATACCTGTTTGCTGATTTGTAATGGCATTTTAGCAGCTGCTCTCTTAATCCGATGAATTTGTCTGGCAGTAACTTTGTTCATTATGCTTTTATCTGCACAAACCCGTCTGTGCTCTGATTCAGCCACAAATCTCTTCACAGTACGCTGATCACACTTAAGTTTTTGTGAAATATCTAATGTTTTCATACCTTGTCCAAAGCATTGCACTATTTGATGCTATTCTGCAGCAGAGAGATCCTTTATCTTTCCCATATTGCTTGAAATCTGTGGCCTGCTTAATAATGTGGAACATCCTTCTTAAGTACTTTTCTATTAATTGGGCTCACCTGGCAAACTATTTATCACAGGTGTCTGAGACTGATTTCAGTGATCCAAAGAGCCCGTAGACACAATACCATCCATGAGTTTGATTGAAAAACAAAATACTAATGTTTATGACACTTAATTCCAATTTGCATAATAATTTTGAACATGGTGTATATGGTAATAATATTATCATCCCACCAACACGTCCTGTATATGTGTACATTTAACTCCAGAGTCAGATTGTCACTCTAGTGTGTGTCTTGATAAAGAGAGGTTATCTCACCTTTGTTGCCATGTTGTCTCATGGGGGATCCAGCGTGCTGGACCTCCATCTTGATCACCGCTTTCTCTGGCGTCTCCATTGGGAGCTGCGCCTTGCCTGCCTTCTTCTTCTCTGAGGCACGGTTCTTAGCATCCAGGCGCCGCTGCCGACATGACTTGGCAGGCTCGGGCAGCTTGCGGACCTCGCGGCGGAAGTTGTTGAGCACCTGTATGGCGCCGGAGCGCACCTTCTGTCGCTGGCCCTCCTCACTGCCGAACTCGTCGGTCAGGGAGGCCTTGTAGAGGGGAAGCACGTGGAGCTGCTCGTCCTCTGGGATCTCCCCGACCTTACGATTGTCCTCTTTAGTCAGAGTACATACCTGTGGAGGGAGACACCTGTTAGTGTGGGACCCTTAATGTGTGTAAAGGGAGAGATGCTCACAGACTGAGAAAGTGAAACAGAAAGATCGAGTTAGAAACAGGCAGGCTTGTCTTACCACAGTGCAGCCGTTGTAGAGGTTGTGCTGGTCTTTGTGAGCGTGGGCACAGAAGTCCATGCAGGCGGTGACACCTGAGAAGGGCCGGCCCTCCTTCAGACCCAACCTGCAGTCTGAAGCCGTATTCTCGTTCTTACACTGAGGAAAACAACAGAACCTTTACACTACACACAACATCACTACAAAGGAGCTCTGCAACTGTGTGAAACAGGATGGTTAGCATCTCAACACAGATGAATGTTCACTAGGGCTGGGCAACAGGACGATTACATCGACTCTAGACAATGTACGTCGGCCATCGTCGATGGCAACCACGTGACAATGTCAAAAACCATGTTTTGTTAAAATTCAACTTTGTCTTGTGCTGCCTTATCTGGTGGCACACAAACGTGCAGTGCACTGAGCTGGCTATAATGACAAACCGCCTCATATGGTGTTTCCCTATTTGCTATAGGCCGTAGCCTTAATTTTCTAAAAAATATGTCATAAGCTAGTGAAATAATGCAACAAAATGTTATTATAGACTGAGTGCATTAATGCAGTGCGACATCTGCCATATCTTATTTAACAGATTTTATATGCCTTCTGATGATCAAAAATGTATTTCTGTGTTATAGGGTTCATTTCAGAAAGTATTTTTGCAAATAGGCTATAGCCTAATATTGGGAAGGGGATAGAGAGAACATCCCAATACAAGATTGCTTCTCATAGGGAGTCATGTCAGGTTTTGTCACAGACAGGACATGTTGGGTTTTATCACAGACAAACAAGACGTGTTGGGTTTTATCACAACTTTAATTACAAATGCCCAAAAAGACCAAATGTATAGTACAGCATACAAAATGTATAATAAAGGAAACCAGTGTTTGAGTATTGAAGTAGCACTAGTCAGACTGATTAGACTATTATTAAATATTTTACATTTTAAATATTTTCTACAACTGACTACGTTTAGATGCAGCCTACTGGATCACCTTTATTCTTTGGACTGAACATTTTTTCTTCCCCACAACATCGTTTCAAACTTTGTTTTTCTCTCTCGTTTCTGATTGAACAAAACGCAGTTCAAGAGAAGTCTAAATTAAGGCAAAACAGAGGCCAGAATAATGGGTAGATTTACTAAATAATTGCTAAGGCTACTACAGTATTATATGGCCCTATTCGTAAAGTAAGCGTAAAAACTATTGTATACACGTCAGGAAAATGTCTCATTCTCAATGAGCAACAAGTAGGATAAAATTACATCGCTGTATTACTATTTGCCATGCAAAAGAACAATGTTAAACTTTACTTGTAAAATGAGCTACACTATAAGCCCCTATTCAGCACACACACCGCCATCAACCAAACGCACCTTATCAAGTCCCCGACTTGCGTTATTCCCTCTGTCATATAATTTTGCATATAACTTGTTCTGTCACCCCTTGCCTTTGTCAATCAATGTCATTGTATGTTTCAAGGGTTGTTTCATTACTGAATTTAGCTTCATGAGCTTTGCTGTATTTTTCTGTGCACTTTCGCACTGCTCTCTGTTGTTTGAAACACTCATTAAAATCATCCACTGGGTTCTCCACCTGCTAACTGCATTCTTATATTTCATAGCTATATATCGCTATATTTCATGGATAAAAAAGACAATTACATGCTCTAACTGCAATGTTTGTACATGTCTATTAGACTATGTGTGAAGTCAGAAATTGCACAGCCCTAATGGTCATAGTGAAGTGGAGGCTGTGAGCTACAAACACATCTGTTGTGCTTTACTGTCTAAAACACAGACTACTATTAACATGGAGAGGAAGTTAGAGTGTGTCATGTGTCCTTGGTTCTAGGAGCAGCTAGGTGATAGGTTACCTGGTTACTGTAGGCCTGGGGGGCCAGCTGTTTGTACAGGGGGGCCACCTTAGTGGCCAGATTCTGGAAGTTATCCCTGAGTAGATCCTCCTAAAACAGTGAAAGCAGTAACACTTACAATGGTGTGATACTGTTGATAATATTGCAGTTGCTGTAAGGGTTGAAATATTATCACTGCAAAAAATATTTTTAAGAAGTCAAACAAGCAAAACAATTTGTCAATGGGGTGAGAATGTATTTCAAGTATTTGTATTCTCTTTTCAGGTTTTAATGTACTTCTTTAAAGGAAGAATGTTTTGGAGTGTAGGATGAAAGCAGAGTTGTAAAAAGTACAAAGTAAAGGTTATTGGTGGAGTCTAAAAGTTGTGGGAAGTTCCTAATTAAGACCAAAAAGGTAAAGAAAGTTCATAACTAAACAGTTGGCATGATTAATAATGTTTTACTCTTTCTATTCAATTCATAGACCACCGGTTAGTAATACTACTTCTTTACCTGGTCATTTTGGTCTTAATTGGGCACTTTGTGTGAATTCAGCACAACCCAGAAAATTACTTTTTCAACTCTGGATACAGGTTAAATAGACAGTAGACCTGGGCTCTTTTACCTCTTGGGGGTGGTCTCCTGCCAGTCTGAACTTGCGGGGTGTTTTGCTGCGAGCGTACTTGCAGCCATTAAAGTACATACTCCAAGAGCAGCCGAAAGAGAAGGAAGCACCAGACATGTCAGGGTCTTTGCCTTGGCACGCACACGTACGACTGCAGGGGGAGACGGAGAGCCAGTCAGCATCACCCAATCAGACATCAGCACAGATGTGGTTCATTATTCAAACAGAGAAGCTCTCACTGTATTAATGTTTACTGGAAATAACAATAATCTACATTCCAATTTACACATTTATTTAAACCCTTCTTTCTCGAGATGATTATGAGATGTGTAAAAGTGTGTAAAATAAAACTGTATCATGTTAACATCACTGTACTTACTGCACAACTGACTGTTCAATTAAGAGTAATGTAATGACAATTAAGTAGTTTAAGAAGAATATAATCATAATTAGTCATGTAAGGTTCTGTCAAAGTTTCTCACTCGTCGTTGAGTCCACAACGGCGGCTGGTAGGGTTGCCAAACTTGGTGAGTGTTTCAGAGATTTCGCGATAAAGCTTGTCGCCTAGCGCCCGGGGCACGCCCTCCCACGCCATGATGAGGATGGTGATGATGGCGTTGGCACAGTGGTGACCCTGCCGGGGACGCACCAGACAGAGCAACTTCTCTTTCTCACTGGCTCGACGAATCACCTGAGCAGAAGAGGGGGTGGGTGAGATGTGTGTGTTCTCCAGCAGCTTTGGCTCACACCTTGTAGCCACTAACTACCTCTCTTCAGTAGCCAGTGTCTGTTGTGGATCCAGGCATTCATTAGCAGTGACAAATGTGGTGAAAGAGGTGGAGAACCCCAGCTGAGAGGGAGGAGGCCAGTAAGCCCCCCTACTGCTTTACTGTCTGGGGAGGGGTGCGTCTGTTAGTCTGCTACCATGTACTCTGGTCTAAACCCACTCATGTAAACACAGTGTCTGCCTCATGTTGGTAAACCCTAGATGAAAAAAATATACCTGTTTCATACCACAAGTAGGATGACATCAGAAATCAGATCAGAAATGGTTACTTACTGCTAACACTGGTGTGTTATATTATATTCGTCCCCAGGTATTTGCGCACAGCACATAAGATAGTGGAACATATTTCCATTGGTTGGCCATGTAGGAGAAACCACAGGAGTGACATTGCTAAGTAATGTATTGTTTTAATTGATTTTACCTAATAAATACAGGGGAATATAAACAGTACAAGACATATGGGGGAGGGTGTAGTGGGAGGTTAGATGTTCAAGTTTGCAGGTTGAGCTAATGGTGTTTGCTCCACCAATTTCTGGCTGTATTTGAAAGGCCAAGTTTGAAGCAATGTTCTACCAGACCTTCTGTGAATTTGGGCAGAAATGTCTGGGAATGAGATAATAGCCTGAGGAACTGTTTATGTTATTACACCAACCCCAATGTCTCATGGTTGGTCAGCCTGATAATGACAACAAAAGTGAGGGAAACTATAACAACAACCCAGCTGGGGCCAGGCTAGGCTCATGTAGGTTGTTTATGGCCACAGTTACTCACCCACTTGGCGATCGGACATCCTTGAGAGCTCTTGCCCTCCCGGCCGGTGTAGACTACCTTTTCAATACGGATGGCATCACCCTTTTCTCCATACCTGCACAGAGGGGCTGTGTTACCATGTAGCTCTTATCAAACACACAAGTGTGACTTTATTGTAAACTGTTGATTATAAACCAGGCCTAAGACGCAGGCCTAAACTGTGTTATGATCCCAATACACCACACGCCCTCTGGTGTTATTGCTTCATGAGTCAATAGACCATGTCGTTCTTTCTGCATGACCATAATCCAAGACTTTGGACTCGGAGAGAGTTGGACACGTTCTGTCAACAACAGAAACCACAAGCTGGCTGGTCCTGGCAAGCCCAGAGGACTGTTAACATGTCTGTGTTGATATTCACAGGTGCTTGGGAGTGGAGCGGCATAATCTCACCAGAACATTGTCAGCCAGTTGTAGCTTATTGACAATTAAACCAACAACCTAACCCTGACAATACCTTTAACCTTAAATACAAGTCTAACCATAACCTTAAATAATAGTCAATCACAGCCATAAATACAAGTTGAACCATAACCCTACATACAAACATAACCCTAACTGTAAATCAAGCTAATCCTTAATCCAAACCTAAACCAAAGCCTTAACATTATTAATACTAAACCCTAGCAAGTGGTTGCATAAAACATCAAATTTGCAGCTGATTGTTTATATTGTGTGCACCTGTATATCATTTACAGAGGACTATCTAAATAAAGTGGAACTGCATAAGTGTGTGTGTGTGTGTGTGTGTGTGTGTGTGTGTGTGTTTGTGTGTGTGCACGGTGTGCAGAAAGTGGGGGGAATTATTCATGTTGCCCCACAGCTGAGTCTGGGTCCCTGTGCGTTTCCCCTGTCATGTTGATCACATCAGCCCTGAGCCCGCCACCATGTAGCTGTGTCCTGAATGGAGCTCATTCACCAATCACCAGCCGCTCGGACGGAACGGGCTCACCCTCCACAGGGGTGGGCCATCGGGGTCAAAGGTGGGTCAGGGGTCAGGAGGAGACTATGGAGGACTTAGTTCTTACGTCATCTCTCGAACAAACAGAGGGTTCTCCGCCTGTCCTCCCCCATCTTCCATCCCCCAAACCCTCCCTCCCACCTTTCCTACCCCAGATACTCATGAGTCACTGGACTATAGAAATAATCCTCTGTCACCATGACATCTGGTTCACTATCCAACCATGTGAGGGACCTGAACTAAGCAGTCCAGTCAGAACAAACATCATCATCGTTATGGCTACCCAAAACATTTCAGCTGCTATCCAACAAATCCTGTTTTGTGAGTTGGCGTTTTGCATTAAGGTATTAGGGAGTTGTGGATAATGTGCTGTAATGATTCCACTCTCTAATGTTGCATTACTATGCTTTCAAGACGACAACTGACACAGAGTCTATCCATCCTCTCATCCAAATGAATCCCTGTTTGACCTTCTTGCTCTACCTCCTTCCCGCCATGTCTCTCCCTTTCTCTCTGTCTCTCCCTCTCTCTCATATCTGGTCCGCTGAGGCTGATATTTCCTGTTCTTCCTATTGATTCTGGGTCAGGCATTCCCTGGGGACAGAATTTGAGGAGGGGAGGTGGGAATGGAGAAGGGGGTGGGTGCAGGAGATCGGGAGCACAGCAGTGCTAGGGGAGAAAGAGAGAGTGATGCCAGCTCACAGCTGTAAGGCGCTTTAATGCCAAGACTCAGCAGGCGAAAACCAGCAGCTCCCCATCCCCTCTGTTATCTGGCCATGGAGAGGACGGATGAAGGGGAATGAGTTGGATAACTAGAGGAGGGTTGTGGGTTTGAATCTCTTGTTTACCCACACTTCAACAGTATCCTGGAGTGTTTCTTCTCCACACATCTAGTCTAGTTATTTTCCTCCCATGTTAAGGCTATTTTAGGCAGTCTGTCTTATGTCGATTCCCTTGGGAGTAGGCTATTCCAATCAGTCTCACCTGTTCTCCATCAGTTCTCGTATGGAGGCCACAGTGGGCCCAGAGCCCAGGTGATTGTAGTATGGACCCTCATCCTTCTCCACCACCTGCTCTGTGAACACAAAACGACAGAAAGTTTTACACTATATTATTAAACTACTACATGAATGAATTTGAATTTGAATTTATTTCAGGATAACCCCTTGAGATGCATAATCTCATTTTCAAGGGGGTCCTGCACATATATGTACAAACACTAAGGTTTACCACACAGTACAAAAAAAGACAGACACAGACATATATACGAAATAATAACTTGCTCATCTGCCCTTCCCCCCACATACCTCAGTTTATATCCCATTTTCCAGTGAAGTCCACACTAGTCGATTGTCGAAGTCATACAATTCAATATTCCAAAACATATTTTTTTCCCCAAAAAAACTATTTGCGGTGGTTAAGTCCAAATAATGTAGCAAGTCAGTCAGGTAACCTGACACCGTTTCCTCAACAGTGTTGCTTAGTTACCTCTGCTCATGCGCGATAACTCTTGAACTCTTGGGAGCTGTGAATGCAAGTGTCAGTTTACACCCGATCAAAGTAGTTTATGAATATAACCAAGGCAAATTGTTATTTTTTGCGGAAAAAATATGTTTTGGAATATTGACTTGTATGACTTCGACAATCGACTAGTGTGAACTTCACTGGAAAATAGGAAATAAACTGAGGTATGTACACCAACTTATTTGTTCAAACTCGCTGTGTTTATTATAAGGAATCAGTGCAAATGGATATGGACTAGTAATGACATTTTGAACATGTTTAGTGGCTCAAAGCACGCTTTTTAACTTGCCCCGTAAATGTGTAATGGTTGTCTATTGGCAGCAAAAGGTAAACACGGTTTTGGCAATACAGATTGTTTGAGTTATTAATGCTACAGACAGCACTTCTGATATGGAAACAACAGAGCTACGTTTTGAAATCGGACGGAATTCTCCTTTAACATAGCACACATTAGAGTATATATTGACAAATAATCAGCCGAATGCATTAAACAACTAATGCGTCATTTATCAATATGCCTTATAACAAAAAGTAACGTCACATGTCACATAAAAATGTCCAAAGAAAATGACAAGGAAAGTCATAATTGTATACATACTACTATATGTTTTCTACATAAATGGTTCATACGTAATACCATTGGTGTCCCTAATTACAAGAATACGTAGTTTTAAGAAACGAAAAAAGGGACGATTTGAATAAACCAAATGTAGAAATAGACCTCAAAAAAAGAGGAAGGTTATTCCAGTCTTGAGGTGCTTTATATTGAAATGCTCTCCTACCAGCTACAGAAAATAACCTTGGTACCGTAAAATATGTTGGACATTGGAGGTGTCTAAGTGAGTATGTTGAGCAATAGGGTATTAGGTGCTGTTTAAGGTATGCCGGACAATTGGAATAAACACATTTAAAGATAAACAGAATCCAGTGGTAATCCCTTCGCGGTTTAGGTTGCAACCAGTTTAATGAATCATACATAAGACAATGATGAGTTTTAAATGGACATTTCAATATAAATCTACAAAGA
>JACXGM010002248.1:9111-48182 GCA_016801145.1 Umbra pygmaea
CACACACACACACACACACACACACACACACACACACACACACACACACACACACACACACACACACACACACACAAAAACAGTTTGAAAGTGAGTGACAGGTTTCTATCGGGCAGGTCAGGATTAGCTCCATCACTCAGACTGGGCTGGCTGGGAGACGCAGACAGTGACAGACAGATATTACAGACGAGGCCAATCACTGCACAGTTCACACTGAAGCTCAATCTGAGCTATGAAAGACAGTGAGAGACAAGAAAGCCAGAGTGTCAGAAACACAGAAACCTGCTCCAGGCCTGAACATGGTAAAATAGTCCCAAATCCAACAGAAGGACATGAGAATGGCATGTGACTTACGTTTGACAGTTAGAATGGCGTAACTAGACACGCCCACGCCTTTGTCCGATTGGACAATGCAGCGGTAGCGACCCGAATCTCCCTTGGTTGTGTTCTCCAGGTCAAAGTTTGCGATGTAGCGCCGGGCGTTCTGCGGCTTGGTCTCTCTCATCGTGGCTTGCCTCCCGCCGATACCCTGTAAGGAATATCAAAACACGTTCATGTCTAACTAGCAGAGTATGTGAGCAGCTCGGCGTGGGATTGGAGCGGACCCAGTTTGACTGGAGCTTGAAGCGATATTTGAGAGGGCCAGAATGCTCTTGCTCAATATCGCTCCAGTACCGCTCACTTTACATGGTCAGGGCATGCCCAGTCTAATGAGCCTATACGTGTGTAGGTTATTTGCCTGGCTAGTGTATTATACTTCAGTGTACCATAGTAACTACTGACAAAAAGATCTAAGAACACTGAAGCATAAAACTGTGTGGAGACCAATACTTGTGCCATTCTCAAAACCGTTTATCACGATGGTATTATTTAAGTTGATATTTTTCTACCACTGGATCCAATATACTAGTTCCTACCGTTAAAAAAAAACTAGTTTTCAAAAAGTTACATAGTGTAGGTTTAAAAAGGTTTAAAACATTACAACATTAATTCAAGTAGATTAAGTTTTGATATTTCAATGATCGACATACATGGTCACACAACGGATGAGTTTTGTTAATATTATGACTTTTGTTATGACAATTGGAACTAACATTTCAATATGTACATTATATATAAAACGATCCCTGTCATGTGACAGATGAAATATTTCCTCATCTGCAGTGCCTCTTCTCAGAGGTTGTGTGCTGACTCAACACTGGCAGTGTGGTGTTCAGCAGAGTACTATAGATATCCTATCACAAACCGTATGCCTGTTCTGAGCGGAGGGTGTCAGCAGACTGTGTTGAAACACACAGTGTTTGTGTCAGTCGGTCACAGGGAGGTCAAACTCAACCGTTAACGATCAAGTAGTTACAGAGCACAGACCAATCAGTGCCCTTGGCCTTCATGTGATGAGGAGAAATCCTGCTATTGTTTTGTGTTATCCATGAAATGGGGAGGAGTGTTCAAAAACAGCTAGGGTCAATCCCACATGTTGAGTGTGAACACGTTGTGTATGTGTGCGCACGCACATTTCTGTTGAGTCATGGTGTCAGCTAGAACCACACTGTTTGTTCGTCTCATGTGAATGCCGAGCCAAAAAAAAACACACCAGCTCCATGGATGCCATTACTTTGTCAGGAATATTTCTATTTTACTGTGACTGGTGGGACTTGTCTTACTGCTAGTGTTTCATGTCAACTGTTAATGAGGACGAGGGGCGTTCGTTGAGAGGAGCGAGTCCCTCACACACAGCGCCGGCCTCCGTATGTACTGATGATGACAGGGACGCAAATGGGGAGAACTAAAAGCGTTCACTGTTTTGTGACTTTAAGCAGCAGATCAAACAGCCGCTCTGTTCAGAGTAGAGTTCTCATTAGTTACAGCCTGGATCCTTCCACTCCACCGTAAAGGCGTGCAGAGAGAGGGGACAACGGGCTGCCTCTAGCAGCACAATACTCTTTCCATGGGAAAGCTGAAACCTGAAGCTGGCCACTACATTTAAAATTGTAAACATGTAGCATATGCTGGTATGACTTACAGTTAGGCCTGCACGATTATGGCCAAAATGATCATCACGATTATTTTGATCAATATTGAGATCACGATTAATTATCACGATTATCTGTTGATTTTAACCAAAACTAATTTTATTGTCACATAGGCTAATTATAACTGCTTTCACATCCATATAGTACTCATAGATCGTATATATTACTGGACGTATCATGTGTGACGTCACCCATTGGTTTGTGGAGATCTGATTTGGGTCATCGAATTTGCCACTACGTGCGCAGACATCTTGGTTGCTGATGTGATGATTTTAGACGAGAGGGAGGAGTAATCTAGCTAGCTAACTGATATTAATTGGAATGCTAATGAAAAACAGTATTAAAACAAAATGTAACGTTACTTACCGGAAAAACTAAACTGCCAACTCCTTTGAGTGTCTTGTCTTACAACAGAAAGCCATAGCCACGCCCTAAATGCCCTTTGCTTTATCGTCGATTTTAAAATCAACAAGACCATAATTCAAAAATTAACATCATTCTGTACTGCAGAAGTCTTAAAAGTAGCGATTTGGACAATAAACTCATTATGAAAACGTTAACTGAGGTAATAAATACATGGCTTAAATTCTCATAGACTTCAACAGAAACCGAGCTGTTTTGCAACCAGACATATCGCCCCCAGCTGGAATTCAGATAGAATGCAGGTTTAAGGCACTTCCTCATTTGCGTCAATTTCAGTGCATACACAAATTAAACTAAAAAATAACGACCCATATGTATATTTAGTTTTTTTCTATGTGTAAAAGCATGTAAACCATGATGTAGAAGGCTTTTCAATGCATATTGTCAACATCAAAATGGTGCACCCATTTCTCACTAAATTTCTATAAATCTATGAAATCCCAGCTATTTTTCACTTCCAAAAAGTGTTGGTGTTGTGCAGGATGATGTCCTACATCATTGCAGAGTTGATATTTTGTTATTTTTGCTTCCTACTTCCCGTCTTAATGTGTTTAGTAAAAAAACGACCATCTAAAAAACATGACCAAATTTGAGGCGCCATAGCTCCAGCTGTGTTTAACTCACAGGGATATTTCCTGTCTGATCTTCCTCTTTCCAACGGTACCAATCGGTAGATTTAGTTTCTAGAATGTACAGTTCGCAAGATAATTGCGCTTGACGCTTTAGTGCGCCGGGGGTATTTGAAGGGTTAAATAATGCTCAATCACGCAAATTTGATTGTGGGAAGCCAAAATCATGATCGTGGAAAAAATTAGAATAATTGTGCAGCCCTATTTACAGTGCATAGCCAGGTGGAACAAGCCGAGTTAGCTACTTCATTGAATAAGATGTACAGTACTATCAGCAAGGTCCATGCTAGAAGAAAGGCTGTACAAATAACATACATTCCTTCAAAGAAACAGTTCACAAAGGAAACATTGGAAGTCATTTTTTATATTTTTTGTCCTTTAAAAACATTTTGTTTTCAAGATAGAGTGCCATAGCTTGGGAACAGAACACCTATGACATTAGAAAATAATGAGGATTGTTTCCTACATTTCAAGAGGTCAACCAAGTATCAAGGCAATGTTACAAATACAAGTGTGCTGGCAATGGCAGTTAATGTGACAACAACAAATAAAGCAGGGGGCATCAGGTGGCTCAGTCGTTATGAGTGGAGGGCTGATGATTCAAGTCCCAAATGGGCTAAAATGATTTTGCCCTTGAGCAAGGCACTTTAGCCTGCAAGTTGCTTCAGGGGATTGCCCTGTACTTTCTGTAAGTTGTTTTTGTAGAAGAGCCTCTGCTAAATGGCTAAAATATAAAATATTAAGTGAATACGCTGGATTTACCTGCAGCCAAAAGTTGTAGCTGTCTTGTGGTCGGCCGTTCACCGTGCACTGGAAGGTGGCCGTCTGCCTGGCGTTGACCTCCACACCCTTGATGTGGAGGAAGTGCGGTGTGCTCACTGCAGGAGAAGACAGAGAAATACAGGAACAACTGAAAACATGCTAATGACAGTATTTTAATATATTACAGTCTCATGCACAATCATTTTTAATTTCCTTCGAGTCTAAACATTTTTAATTTTCATTATTATTGAGGATCTCATGGGGCTTTTTGTCATTTCCCAGCCTCTCCTGTAGGCATTGTACATGGCATCTCATACTGAACCACTTATTATTTTCCACTCCCACAAAAACAAATCCCATCTCTTCTCCGTGGTGGTTGGCATAACCTTGGTCTGATCTTCTGTGCCGCACGGGAGAAATCGGCTAAAATTCAATCACAAAATGCATCCTTACCCTGTGTTTTACCTTCTTCCTGGGTACAGTGTCTGGGACAGTGTTTTCAATTAGGATATTACAGTGTTAGTGAGGTCAGGGAGAGCAGCCACAGTGAGCACAGTAGCTGGGAGAAGTACAAACCTGCCGACCCTGGTGAGTTCAAGGATATTGGAAAAGTTTTCACAGACACAGCAGTAATGGGGTAGAGGCGGGGTCAGGTAGCAAATCAAAATGGGGTCATAAACGTATTTTTCTAGCCCAGTTCACAGCGTTTTGGTAGCGATCAAATTAACACACTACTTTTTGTAGACTTGTTCATACAATGTGCGTGTGTGCGTGTGTGTGTGCGTGTGTGTGTGTGTGTGCGCGTGTGTGTATGGTTTTCCCTTTAGCCCTTAATGTTTAGGATGCCGAACTAACAATCAAGCCAACATTGCTCAGGAATCTGGGTCAGCATGTATAATGGAGGTGGGAACATGGGTATCAAAGTCCATGCTAAGCAAATTATGGAAAGGGGTTTTTAATTAGTTCCCCCATGTCTCTCCATGTTTGATGCGGGCGGGCCGTAGCGGCGACCTTGATTGTGGTATCAGAGGCGAGGTACAGTATACTACAGCACACGCCACGGAACTCTGCGGTAGGCAATTAAAACAAGTCTTGTGAAGTAATGCGGCGGCCTGGATATCTCCTGGCTCAGCACTGCCCCAGTCTGTAGAGCTCAGGGCTAATGGTATTGCCTGGCTTCATCAGAAACAGTAAGTGGACCAAAGCCAACCTGTGAAAAAGTCCAGTGTTCAATCTTGCTGTTGAGTGCCTTAGGAAAGGCACACCAGCCTACACACAGTATAGACGCTGTTGGTAAAACACCTGAAGCTAAACGTGATTAGGGAAAATGTGAGATGTTTTCTGTGTGTTTATACTATCATTGGACATAATGTGTTTGGTGTGTGATATGCACTAAAGCAATAAATCCACAGACCGGGTGGCACGCTACTCCATGGCTACATGGCTAAGCAGATTTGGACGTTCTGAGGCAATTAGCATAGCTTACTCACACGGAATTTCACAAATCTGAGCGAGGATTACGAATAAAGGCGTTCTTACTGGAGAGGAGGGGAATGACATAAGGAAACTAGTCCCACCTTTTGCTTTTGTCTCAAAGGGCATATTTAATTTGACAGTCTGTGTGGTACATTCTGGCATCTTTCATGTCAAAGGATGGGGCTTTAAGTAGAATATACTGTATATTGAGTTTGCTGCGTAAGACCTGGGTCTGCTGGATCGTGATATATCTTATCAGAGATGGGTGACAAGCCTGTAGCTCTGTGGATACTCACTGCACTGGTGACCTTGTAGAGTGATGTCCTTGATAGCCAGGAGGCCTCGCTGTCCCGTGCTCACCGCCTCAAAGACAATCTACACGGAGAGAGACAGAGACAGAGAGTCAGAGAGAGTCAGAGAGAGTCAGAGAGAGTCAGAGAGAGTCAGAGAGAGTCAGAGAGAGTCAGAGAGAGACAGAGAGAGACAGAGAGAGACAGAGAGAGACAGAGAGAGACAGAGAGAGACAGAGAGAGACAGAGAGAGACAGAGAGATGGTGAGAGGTTGGCAGAAACATCAGAATCCTTAGTGTCCTCCCTGGGATGTAGAAAGGGCTGGTAGCCCTAAGCTGGTCATAGAGGATACCCCCATCATGCTCTCTGCCCACCTCCTGAAGTGGGAGCTTGTCTTGCCCACTCCCTGTTAGTTCGAAAAGGATCAAACGGGTGGGGGTTGGCGGGTATTTCCGCCATTGTTATTGACGGCTCCTGTGCTCGGTACGCTTTATGTGATGTCAGGGCAGATCCCTGCAGCTGGTACAGTTTAAAGAGGCCCAGCCTGCTCGTTCAGGCAGTAAACACGAGGCAGGAGGAGATTGGGTTACTGTTACATGGAGCTTTTCCTTGGACCTTTTCAAACAATGGGGCCTCTTACGGGGTCTCCGATCAAGACTATTTATATCCATGACTCTCAGATTTCAGAGCCCATGCTTTAGCATTGAGCCATGTTGTATGAGCCAGGCTAGTTCCCCTACTTGATGTGTTTCTATAACTGGGGTTCAGTCAGCAAGACTACTGAAGGAGTTTAAGGATTAATTTAGTAAAGATACAACCTAAACCATTTCAATGTGAGAGTAAATATTTCCTTGTACATTTGTCTGTTCTGCACAAGGGTGTGGGGGTTGATGTAGAGTCTGGAGCCTGGGTCTTAATGATAGTGGGTGGCTTGCCACAATGATGGAAAGAGCAGGCAGAATCAGGTTGTCACACTTGACCAGTGGGTCTGTTGCCGAGATCGACCACATTCCACAGTCTCATCTCAAGAAGCCCTTCCTGTTAGCATCCAGTAGAGGTTCTGGCAGACCATCCTCCTCCATTGGTTTGCATCGGGCTGTTCCATGGGCCAGGAAGTGAGCAGGGGGAGGGAACGTCTCTTTCCTGTGACCCCCCCCTCACGTTCCCCCTTTCATCTCCGATCCAGCATCTGCGAGTCACCACAGAAAGTCCCCTTGTTCACACTTTTTCATGGATTTGAGTCAACAAGACGGCTGGAAACAGTGCTGATATGTAGTAGCCACCATTTTGTGTAAACTCAGCCAGGCCTGGGATCACACGGAGGGAACAAGGCAGAACAGAACAGGAAACACAGCCAGAGGAAGTGTCCACTTTGAGCGTGTTGACTCGGTCACGGCCCACAGCAACGAGGTTAAGAGAATTGAACAGCTGGCTGTCGATGGTAAGCAGGCAAATATGGTCAAGGATGAAAAACCGAAACTGTGTAAGTCAGCGTTCAAATAACAGAAATATGTTATGGCCTGGATGTCAGGTTTATAGACAACAAGTACATGAACGCGTGTCTGGGGAAAGTTGAGATAGTGAAGCAAGAATTTAAGAGAGAAAAGAAAATGGTTGCATTTCACCTTCTATTCCTTGGGGTGTAGCAGAAATGTAAACACACCAGGCCTCAACAACAACAAACTAAATTTGACCCTGTTAACTGAAAGCAGTTATTTTTCAGGTCATACAAGACTCAAACCTATTGAAATTCGGCAGATGTATTATAACGCCACAAATTACTACAAGAAATATTATGTGATTGTGTGTCAAGTACCAGACGAACTGGACTGAGTATTTCAGAAAGTGCTCATGTACCATGATTTTCCCACACAAGCAACACTAGGTTGAGAAAAAAAAAAGAGACATTATCCAGTGAGCAACAGTTCTCTGGAGAAAATGCCTTGTTGAAGGCAGAGGTCAGAGGAGAATGACCAGACTGGTTCAAGCTGATAGAAAGGCAACAGTAACTCAAATAGCCACTCATTACAACAAAGGTATGCAGAAGAGTACCAGTATCTCTAAATGCCAACCAAGTATTATTGCTGACCATGTTCATCCCTTTATGACCACAATGTACCCATTTTCTAAATGGCTACTTCCAGCAGGATCACACACCATGTCACAAAGCTCACATAATCTCAAACTGGTTTCTGAACTTATCTGAAATAAGTTCACTGTACTCAAATGGCCTCCACAGTCACCAGATCTCAAACCAAACGAGCACCTTTGGGATGTGATGGAACTGAAGATTTGCATCATGGATGTGCAGCCGACAAATCTGCAGCAACTGTGTAATGCAATAATGTCAATATGGACCAAAATGTCTTGAGGAATGTTTCCAGCATCTTTTTGAATCCATGCCTCAAAAAATGAAGGTAGTTCTGAAGGAAAGTGGGTCCATCCCGGTACTAGTGAGGTGTACCTAATATAGTGGCCGGTGAGTGTCTGTTATAGTTAAAGGCATTATCCTGTTGGGATCACATTATATTTTCAGTGTTGAATACCTGCAGGGACAATGCGTTCTAAGCAACACAATTACTGTGTCAGTTCTCTGTGATCAACTCGTCATGCCTGTCACGCTCTGAGCCACCGTCTGTCCGAGTACAATTCAACCTGCTCAGAGATGGTTACCGTTGTGTTACCAAGGAGGACCCAACAACCCCAGCTCCAAAACCCGGTGAACAAAAAGGACCAAAATCAGTCATTAGACACGAGACAACATTGTGGAGCTGAGGCCAAATGAAAATGCCTCCATTAAAATATTTGAAATGGGTTTTAATTGAATTTGTTCTCTGCCCCTCTCTCTCACTCTTCCGTCTGAGCGACGGTAGAGGGCTTGGACAGTAATTGCACCTTAACAAGGGCCTTTTTTTTCAAAAAAGAAATTAGAAGCCAATGCCAGCGTGCGAGTGTCACAAAGTTCCGCAGATGTGATTAAGCTCCAGGTCGATGCTAAGCAGCCAACCCCGGCAAACCCTAACCTCCGTTGTTTTTCGGTTCGTAAGGCCTGAAGTAGCTTCGCTTTCCTTCAGCGTAACGCCTAGTCGAAAGTGAGCAGTGTTCCTTCCACGTGCGTGCGGACGTGTGTGAGAGAGAGCGTGAACGATGACGGAGACTAAGAGAAAGTGTGTTGCCGGTAAATTGTTAAAACTACCATGGAACAAAAGGTTGAGCGCTCATGCATGCATAACAGCAGAAGCAGGAGAGATGACCCTCCGTCAGCCTAACCCTGATCATTACACACTGATGCTTTGAGCCCCAGGCACCCTTCTCAGTTCAAAATATAATTGTGATTGTGTCTAAAAAAAGGAATTACAACAGCAGAGCTGGCAGAGATGAGCAATCCAGAATGTCAGGATCGAGAACCTAGTGTGCTGAGATGGGGAAGAAAACTATCACACTATGAATGTGCGGTGTAATCAATTAAAAGTTTGTCAAACATGACCCAACCGTTGCAGCGCAATTAGAGCGGCGCTGATAGTCTTGCACTGTAAACCGAGGGGGAGGGAAGTACACTGTAATTACAAAATAAGAGATAAGGTAATTTCTGAATACCAGGTGGTTTTCTCTGACAAACACTTGAAGATGCTGTGCGCTAACAGACAGCCCATAATTACTTGCTACATTGCTAATTGGGAATAAAGCTTTGAAGATTACTCTTTTCCATTGTTAATCTGAGAGAGTAATAAACGGTCACAACTTTGCATTCCTCGCAAATTATATCGCTGTCATTTATCTGGAGAGTACAGAGTGACGGAGGGAGAGAGAGCGAGAGAGATTAAGATAAAAGGGAAAGAGAGAGGCAGAAGGTAGAGCGAAGCTCCTTGTGGTTCGTGCCTCAGTAAAACAACAGATGGTGGTGATTTATCTCAGGGAACGTGGAGATGTATTTATCATTCTTTACCGCCGTCCCTCTAGGGAGAAACTCACGGCCGTGTGTGTGTGTGTGTGTACATATTTGTGACAAAACGTGTCTAACAGCGAATAATGTCTGTTGGTGTGATGATTAGGGCTGTACGGTGAGAACCTGCCCCGCCTCCACACACACACACACCACATCGCCAATCTGAGGGTCGTCTGCAGGGCAGATTACATATTGACTGGCTGACATGCCAGGTCACCCGGCACAGACTGCCCATGCTGACAGTGTGTGTGTGTGTGTGTGACTGTGTGTGTGTTTCTGTGTGTGACTGTGTGTGACTGTGTGTGACTGTGTGTATGTGACCCTGTGTGGGAGGAGACCAAACATCTGGCGTGAGCTGTTACTGCGTAAGCTCAGAATTGGAAGCCCAGCGGCCTGATTCTACACACAAAAGGAGTTTTTATTTTCCAGACAGAAGAAGAAAATATTGGCGAGTGATAATACAAAGTGGTTTTGACCTCCGCAGACCCGGGAAAATGTGTTTAAACTCCACCGCCGCCGAGCTCTTCTGACAGAACACGGACTCTGTCATAGTTTAATATTGTGCTCTACTAATGGGCCAAGTTTAAACATGGCTTGGAGGAGGCCTCTGCTGGTCTTCCACCTACCTAGAGCACGGGCAGTCAGCGCTTCATAACACTTTATTTAACAGAACTATAGGTTTAATACCCATCCCCTCCCCAGACACCTCCCAGTCGTCCACCTCGTATTCCTCTCACCTGGTAGAAGTTGGGCCAGAAGGTGCTGACAGCCAGCTCTACCTGGCGCCAGGTGGGGTAAATGGGCCCCGAGGCGTTCCACACGGGCATTCCCAGGGGACTGTTGTTCTCCTTGACGTAGATGTTCAGCTGGCCCGGGTTGGCACCCTCGCGCTGGCCCGCCACGTAGTACTGGAATATGAGGCAGTGGGTGTCATTCTCTTTGAGCTGAGGCATAAGGAGCTGGGCCTTCTGGCCTGAGAACCGACCGCTGGTGTTGACCATCATGAAGGCGGAGCCTGAAGACAGAGAGATGAACTGGGTTAGACTCATGTAGAAGCACAGCCAGCATAACTCATCAACTACAACAGCTACACTATGCATCACTATCACTAATAGTGATGCATAGCCTAATCAGGAATCGTAGAGCTTATGGAAGATAAAGCTCATCACCTATAGGATTCAGAGGACACAGCACAAATCTGTATTTTTATTAGAGTATCCAAACCTACCCTTGAACTCCCATATAGGAAGCAAAGATCTGGCTTTTTTATGACAAGACTTAATGAAGGCACATTAGGCACTGCAGTTTGTATACTTCATGAATCCAAGAGCTGAATGGTGAGGACCCGTACTCCAGGCGGCATCTTCATTAGAAGCCTCAAAGAAAACGGAAGAGAAAATAAAAGGGAAAAGGAAGGATGTCTGCTCCAGTCAGAAGTTGACAGTTAATGATTAACCACAAGGAGACATTAAGAGCACATCTCCCTTCTTGAAAACCCATCCTGAATATCGACTGGAGGTCCTATCAGTGGACACGGCGCTAAAAGGCCTCTCAGTGGACATGGACCCGGCGGCCTTCTCTCAGCTCATTTAAACATCCCGACATTTTTTAATGGGCAAAAAGCAGAGCGGGATGTTTGTGTTAGAGCAAAAGGCCCTTGGCCGTTGTTTTAGCTACGAGGTGTTCATTATTTACACAGATGTGTTCAGAAGTTGAAATGGAAGTCTATATATTTCTGCTCTACGCTAATGTATTGTAGTGATAAAGTAGCTTATTTTCTTCATAGAAAATACCAGTGATGTATAAACCTAATATTTCTACAGGGGGATAGAGTGTGGCACACCTACAATGGATCAGAATTCCCATAGAAATCCTTCTCACTAAGTGCAGTAGGCCGATATAGACCAACAGCGTTTTAGAAAATCTACAAGTCTCAAGTGTCACTAATGTATACAGCTCCATTCTGTCCATTTATAAAAGAAATTCAGAACTACAGCTTTTCTCTACTGAATGCAAGTCTAACGTCCCCCCGCCAAGCCCTAAAAGCCTAGATGATGAGGACAGTGAGGTTGGGGGGGCGGGGGGTCTGAAGGAGGTCATTCAGACTGCAGGCCCGTTGACCCTGAATGGAGAGGAGAACAGGGAACAGGCGCAGGGCCACTTCGTTTCTGGCCTCCCATCCGAGCTTCCATTAAAGGCTGGAGAACGTGCTGTGCCATAGCAACGTTGAAGTGCTAAGCACATGGGGCCCAGCATCTCAGTGGCGGCCCTCTTATCAGTCCATTTGTGCTCTGGCATTAGCCTTGGAGGCCAGAACGGAGAGCACTAGGAAGAAGGATCGATACGGCCTAGAGATAGTGTAGAGGAGACCAATCCAGCAGGGAGCATTGGACACTCTTGACCCAAACTACTTTTGGAGTTCAGAGCCATCATTGGATATTACCAATCCTAGACTTTGGTGATGTCATCTACAGAACTGCCTCTAACTCCATCCTGAGAAAATTAGATGTAGTCCACCATAGAACTACAAAAATCTCAGATACTTGAGAACACCATCTTCCTCACCGCTTTTAAATTACAACATTTAACCCCACCACTGTACATGCTAACTCTCCTCCATCACAGGCACACTATCTCTGCCCATTTATGCTCTAGTGCTTTAGTTTTGCCCCATGGTGTATTTGCACACACTCATATGCACCGTCAGTTTTTATTGCATGTTATTTGCACAATTTTCTTTTGCACAGTTACGCTCAAATATTACTTATTCCATTGTTATTGCCATGCCACTTTACAAACCATTTGATCTACCTCTAATTCGAAGGCTTCGAGTGTTGTTCTTTACTCAGCTTTTAACAAAAAGGAAATGTTCAAATCACTTAAAACAGATGCAATAGCTGATTCGAACGAGTGATACGCCGGATGTTCCATCGCGGCAGCCATCGATGTAATTGTCTGCTTCAACCAATGACAGTATAAAGCTGCGCTATCGTCATCGTACAAAGCCAATTGTGATTGGTGCCTCGATTTGGAAAAATTGGAAATGGGCTTGAATGGGCTCTTGGCCAGACTGACTTGCAAAGCAAATCTGAATTTGCCGGAAGTCCGTCAGGGTTCTCCCAGGCTAGATTTTTGCCCCATGTCATTAAAACCACTAAACTAAAACTTGGCATTTCTTTTTTTTTTGCTCTCCCCCAATTGGTTTTGTCCAAGCTTCGCAACTCCTTGGACAGATGCAGGATTGTCAGGGGCACTCACATGATTCATCCAACCACATGTCACAGAATCGGAAGATTCTTTGCATACTGCTCATTCATCAAGGACATCTTCAGTCAGATCATACATGGGATGATTAAGCTCAACAACTATACTTCCATGATTTAATTTACAGGTGCCCGATATGCACACAAGGAGTTGCTAGAGAGCGACGTGGCAAGGTAGATAATTTGACTTATCTATTCCAAATCCCAGGCAGCACTCTGCCAATTTGCGCTGCCTTGTGCTGAAGATCCGGGGATAGTTGGAGAACCCATAGTCGGTCTTGAACCAGCATGACAGTGCCCAGTGTCTTTATGAAATTGTGTACAACGCTTAATCTCGCCAATCAACTGTTGGTGCTTTTCCAAAGAATGACCCAGTTGGCAAACAGGAAACATTTAAGCCATCTACAAATAGAACCAGAGTTTTTGCTAACAAGCAGACTGCAGTATGTACTGCTGTATGTAATTTATACTCTAGTTGTAGCTTCAGTGAACCAAGGTGAGTCAGTTCCAGGTGTAAGTGACATTGGCTGGCAGCAGCAGAGACTTTGTTGCCTCTTCAATTACACAGAAAACTACCATCCATATTAACCCTACCACTTTACGGCTATAGTGTTAATAAGACAGCAACACAACCTGTCTGTAACATTGGGGGGGACATATCCCCCCATCCAGCCCTGTTCCTTCCTACACCCTTTGTCGAAAAGCATCAAATAGTTAAATGCCTTGGACAAGTTATGAAAACAGTAGATATTTTATGAAAACATTAGTGTGGTCATGGATTTGGGGCTGATTCAAAGCACAGACGGGTTTGTGCAGATAAAGGCATAGTGAGAAAGGTTACTGCCAGACAAATTCTTTGATTGAGTTTGATTAAAATAGCTTTTGATTTCAGTAAATATGCCTCCTAATGCTGCAAATTCAACAAATGACTATTTTCAGTTCTTTACAACATATAAAATGTTTTGAAACTCTGTTGTGCATAATAATTTGGAACAGTACATTTTGAGATTTTTTATTTTTGGAAAAAATACTGTTCAATGAAATTCGACTAATATCCTAACGGTTGGTGACTTAAATTATACTGACTGTCATTTGCATTGACTATTTAGGAATATCTGTGTAAAATATCATTTGCATAATCATTTGGAAATGCGGTGTATGTGATCTTAAAAAATAAATGTTTTTAAAAGTGAAACGGAGAGGGTTGGATGAGAGAATTAAGGTATTCAGCTGTTATGCAGAATGTAATATTGTCAGTAAATCTGTCTTTTGAGCAAACAGGATAGTTTTAAACTATAAACAAATGTTAGTGTTGTAACTTCATAAATCCACTGAAGCTGAATGGTTATTATTGAATGGTTCAATAATGCACATAATGAGGCTTTACCAGTAACACCGGCATTCAAAAATGCAGTATTCAATCCTTAGTTTATTATTTACATAAACCTATATAATGGATAAAAGTATGACAAAATTAGAAGAAAAATATCTCCTATTAATTACTCAGTAAATAATGACAGATGTTTGTCGAACGCTTGCATTTATTTTCTAACGCTTATTTTTAATCTACACTGCTGATCGAGAATGATCACTACATTATCCTTCATATTAATTGCTGTAACTTTCTATTTATAGATACAACTTTTCACAGTAATCTAAAAAGGAATATTTCCTGCATTCTGGAGCACTGAGTGCCCCCACGTCCATTAATTAATTCAAACGCAGGAAAAATCTATAAAACACAGATTTTTGGAGAGTCTGCGTTTTCGGAAGCAGACTTCTGAAAGCTAACACGACCTCTGCTTTAATGACAAAAAGTAACGTTCTGTAAAAGACCACATTTCAGATGAAACTTTTAGGTCCATTGTCCAGTGCATGGTGACACAATGATAACAAACAGGTATGCTAATGATCAGTGACATAATGATAGAACCAACATGATTAACTGAAACAGGAATAGATGTGAAAAAATTCAACTGGGTGAAGTACAATCAAACTGAAAGGGACATTTTTGGGTTTACCACTGTTTTCTGGTCTTTAGACATTTTCAACTTTAATTTCTATTTTTTTTAAATAATCTTCCATTTATTTATACAACTGAACATCTAGTCTATTTGAATTATATTCCAGACCCGAACACCTGGCCAAACTATGTGAATACAGGGTCTGATCACGACCGAGCTTGAGGCACAATATTGGTTCCCATGGCCACCAGATCACCAGCGTCAGCTACATCTTCCAATTAATTTCATATTCCAATGTTTCTTGCATGGTTTCTGGTTGTTAATACACAGGGTCCCTCAACAGTATGGAGCTGGGTCATTATAAAGTATGTTGGCCAGTTCATTGCCAAGATGAAGAATGTTTGTAAAGTTAACAAGACAGTGATGCAGAATGCAGAGCCATTCTCTCAGCAGCCTTATTAATGGAAGAATTCTGGTCCAGAAGTATTAAGTATAGTCAGTTTCTCAAAGATTCATGAGTTTATCTACAATACATCACCCAGTATATAACCTACACCTTTTAATATTCAGTCTTCCCTCACATGCCTTCTGATTGGCATTTAATCACCAAGTGCGTGTATATATAAATATGCCTATCACAAGCTATGATAACTGAAACAATATTCTGTGAATTCTTAGAAGAACACGTAGTCTCTGATATTTGTTAAGAGTGATAAAACAGCGGGGCTCCCTTCCATAAGTGGATATTCTCCGGTTGGAGGTCCGTTTTCTTTCTTGCTCTGTCAGAACGACTGACACACCAGAACACTTTCAAGGGATTCTCAGACCCTTTTATGTTGTCCTCAACCTCTCTTTGATATGCGTTTTATTTTCAGAGCTGTCATATTCAAGGGTGGAAGAAACAGAGTGGAGACAAGGACACACTGTTATGCCATTACAAATTCATATACAAAGTTTAAACTGTAGGAGAAAGACTAAGGGCTGCTCGAGATCATAAAAATACAGTGAGCATGAAACAGGATTTAGGTGTGCAATACATTATTCAATCACCATGTCAGATATATTTGTTTTTCTTATAATAGGTTCAGTATTTTGTTTAAAAGATTCACCCCAATTATCTACATGTGGTATCATATGCGAGTCTTTAAAACATCTTCATTTCCATCCCTTTTCACTGTTCTGACCTAAGTTATGGCCTCACGATATCAGTTATAGTCCTCCCTAACCTGAATTACCCAACATGTGAAACATTCGAAGGAAAATAATTGTTGCTTTCTAAAAAGACAATTATGCCTGCAAACTACTGTAACTAATGGAGTTGGCATGGGGAGAACATTCCACACCTGGCATGTGATGTTCCTGCCCCTCATCATTAGATTAACAAACCAGTGTTTTCCCCTTGAAAACAAAGGAGGCAATCTGTTGGCCATTTATCTGCTACAAGCACTCGGTCAGCCAATCAGCACCTCTGTGGCATCATTTGTACTGCTGCACTTAATGATGACATTCACTAACCAACACTGCAGTGTTCATCCTTGGCACTCAGGAGTTCTTCTTCAGCAATACACTATAAAGAGTTGAGGCTTTCTGCATTTGGCACCGACGTGTTTGCAATCTACGAACTCCCAAGCCCTGTGGCATCAGACGACCAGCTCCCACTTAGAGAGCCAGCAGTAGGCTTGACTTCTGAGTCAGTTTAGTTGGAAAGCTAAGAAACAGAAATAAGAGGGCTTTCTGATAATAGCGTAATGTAAATAAAATTAATGAATGCAGGAAGGCACACAGTGAGTTTTACTTTCTATATAAAATTAACATTGTATATATCGGCGAGTGGTTCAATTCTACCATCGGTGCTGAAAAACATCATTAGCTAGGCTACATTTTTCCCACCTCCATAGTGTAGTTATTTACTGTACGCCTCTACAGCATTTACTTCTTGTCATCATGCATTGCTCTGCTAACACCACATAATTTGCTAACTATTTCAGTGTTGTCTAAAATGCACGCAGGCAGGGAAAATGCTTTTCTGCTCTACAATGCCAGGTTCAGTGCCAATTAAGACGGAAACCCTTTAAAAGCAACGAGAGTTGCAAGTTAATTTGCATAAAGGGCAGCGCTCTGCAATCATAACAACAAAACCATATAAATGTTTTGTATTTCTATGGATTATATCTGTGTTTGTGGGCTTGTGTAAAAGGAATAAAAAAAGGTTTGCCATTTTCAGCTCCCATTATGAGTCAGTATCGACCTTGTCAGTTGGTGATGTTCATGTCCTCTGTTTTTCCCCTCATTGAGCTTTTGACATGAGGAGAACAATGACTTATGCATTTTAAATGGTCAAACACAGATTGCCCGAATCCAATTTTCTCTATGCCCACAAATGATCGCACATCAATCATTTCCTGGTGGGATGAAATGCAACAAAAGCCCAAACAACTTTTATCACCCTCCCCTTCCGTTTGAAGGATGGCTAAATGTGGTCTGTCCTTTGCGCTGGAAGGAAATAAGGCATAAGAACAAGTACATAACAGTGGCCTTCACTTCAGGTTAATGGAAGAAGCACGGTTCCAATGAGCAATGTAAAAGAGGCATTGGGTAGCCAAACAGCAACGCTAGGATCAAAATGCATAAATTAAAGCACTTTAATATTTCCACAGTATTAATGCTTTAAAGAAATGGAAGAATCAATCTAGTGTCCATTAGAATCTACATTGTAAATTATTAGTGGTTTTGTGTACTCTCCTCACTGTAAATTCTGTCTGTGTTGTCTCTTGTGGGGCCTCACAGAGGTGCTTTAGGATACCTGCCCTAATGAGGTCCTGATGTGAGGCAGTTGTGCAAAGACGGGATGCCCTTATAGCTGACTAGAAGTCAGACTATCTAACCACTGTGCCATCTGACACTCAGAAAAACACAAATGCAAGTTGACCACTGATTAGCCAGCTCTTCCTTTTCTAAACATTGTGTATTACATCATACTCCATGCCATCTTTTATAAACCGTCTGTTAAGTCTCAAGTTTGAGGCAGCATGTTTTTATGTGCTTATTTTAGCCACAGCAACACTAATTGGTACTGTGTTAAGAGAAAATCAACTTCTAAAAGTGAGATTCTGTAAACTGTCACATTAGGAGATTAAAAGTCAGGGAATGGACCAGTACCAGTCTGGGCTGAGGCAAGTAGAAGAACAGAGGTGTGAGCAGACCAGATTTTCGGGCCACAGAGCTCAGTGCAATTGTCTAGTTGGTTCCACTCCAGTGGGACTGTAATGCCGTGTAAACAGCTCCCCGCCAGCCAGCGAGATCCGAGAACGTGATTTATATCCATGGGAGGAGACATCGGCTCTCACTTAGAGAACGGATCAATGCACCTTTGACAGGAAAATACATTAGAAAATGTTTATTTTAATAATTACCAATGAACCAGGTGTTGTCATTGAGGGTGCGATGGACCTGGATAAAAGAGAGGAAGGTTTGGCAGAGCCATCTAATGAAGAGAGGGATATTGGGACTAGACAACAGTGTGTGAGAGCAAACAACTGTCTTGGAGTAAGAACCAACTCAAGAAATCAGAGACGCGAGTGTCATATTTTATATCAAATGAAAATGACAGGGTCACAAATGTAATGAATAGATTAGGTCAATGACAACACATACAGACTATATCAACCATATGATTTCACGCAACAGGCCACCAGGCTAGTAGACTTAATTACGACCCTGCTCACGGTGACAATAAGGCCATGTACTCAACATTGAAAGCCAATACACTTTAGAAAAGATGCTTTGAAAAAAGATGCTGCTTTGATTGCTTGCTGAAACGCATCAGACCAGAGGTCTCTGGGCACAGAAGGCCCATTTTATTTGTTCTCGATTTCAACACAAATACATTAGAACATAATTCTCTCCCATTCATGTTCCATTTAAAAGTACACAAATCAATAATTATTCTGTATTTTAAATGATCCTCTGCCATAACAAATTAATGTTACAACAACCTACCGTGTATCCGTTGCAAACACATCATTCACACCCGCTAACACCCATGTGCACACACGCCGTTTGTTCCCCACGAGACCATGTAAAAACAGATTGCCGGTTCTCTATCTATTGTGCTGTGACCATGAATGATTCAGGCTGATTCTCTGAGCCTGGTGCCCCGGTGCTTTGTTCCTGTAACTGGATGTGTTGTCTCTCTACTTATTGATTAACCTTCACATGCAAACTACTCTGTAAATTGAAGTTGGGCTTATTGGAAATGGGACATGTGTAAGACCAGATGATGAATAGCCAGAGAGCTGGTAATGCTTGCCTAAGGGGGGAGTCTGATAATTGAGTTTTAGTTCCTTATTTCAATACGAACATGCTGTGTAAATACTGGCTGGGGAAGCAAACATTTCCCATTGAATGACACCTCTGAAAGAGGAGATGTGACTTGAAGGTCACAATGCCAAAGTTGTGCTATCATAATGTCAAGAAACTGCTTTTTGGATCAACAGAGCACTTAAACAATGTGCCTGAATTCTGCTATATCTGGGGATGTGATCTACACAGACTCACAGCAAAATCAACCCAACCCTTCTTCAAAGTAATTAATATTCCAGCACAACATTTTATTTTGACATTCAATTAGAAACACCGGATTTAAATGATTTACCATCTTCTGAAATTGGTTTAATGAAACATGGAAAAAAACAACACGATTGATGATGTAGTTCTCAGGACTTTTTAGGAAAATTACTTTCTACAAGTGCTCAAATATAAACAGCAGTCAACCTCTACATCCATTCAAAAATCCTTTGAAATGTATCCACATGCATTCTGGGATTTTTGGTGCCACTGTCGAGCCTAAATAGGGCCCCAAACATTGTGTACAATGTCATGTGCCTATGTTATAAAAAACAGTCAATATTAAACTTAGAAAAAATATATATTGTTATTCACAAAAAAGCCCTAGACTGCATGTTTATGTCCAGGGAAATACTAAAAGGGTGATAAGAAGACCCAAAAGCTTCCGGTCACAGGATTGGACAGCACTGTCCCTCTATTCCTAAAGCATCCCTTTGAAACTCTAAGATGGCCGTCGCCCCAGACAGGTAAATTTCCATGGATTAGGGGAGGTACCTGTGTATTAGGGGTGGTACCTGTGTATTAGGGGCAGTACCTGTGTATTAGGGGCAGTACCTGTGTATAGGGGTGTGGCGGTTATTAAATAACCGTGAGACCTACGGTTATAGATGAACACCATCCTTAGAACTCTATAAAAGCCAAAACCATGTTATTTAAGTACTTACAAAAACTGTAATAATTCCGAGTGGATTTAAAACTGCTTCGCTGCTACTCAACCATCCACCAGTTTAAAGGCAAATGAATATGGCCCACTGTTATTACAACAGTAGTTATTCATCTTTTATTATTTGGTAAAGGTATGTAGATTTCATCATTTGTAATTAACTAATTCATTTTTATGCAGATCTTAGAGAATTTAAGAAGGCTACTTTTGTTAACTGTGTGTGATATAGGTACTTAATACAAAGCATGTTCATTGCTAGTTAGCTTGCTGTTAATCCTAAATAAATGTATATTGAGTAATTAGTGTCTGCTCATTATTTATTCAAAGGCCATTCAAAGTAAGTTGTGTGCTGCAATCAGGAAGTCATAACAGACCAACGTCGTCCCCCTCCCGTCGATGCCGGTTATGTTAATAACCGTCATCTTTGACCTATGTCATAACCGTCGTCAACAATTCCAAAACCGGCACACCCCTACCTGTGCATTAGGGGCAGTACGTGTGGCAGGGACAACACTAGACCCGGGTTTCTGGGGCTCTAGCCCCGGATGTTATTTCATCAGCCCAGAGTGTTCTGCGAGCTGACAAACACAGCGATGGAATCAACATTTGCAAGGCAATGCGATCCAACAAGTGCTTTGTGAATGTTGACTTCTGCATGCGCTGTTTTTCAAATGAGCAAGCTAGCATGAATGATCGTCCCCATCCATCAATGAATCTCGACATGGCAATGAGTGGTTGAACTTGAAACTAGGCAGAGCAGAGTTGTCATCGGGCCTAAAAACTGAGTCTGGTCTGACCCAAGCCAGCTCAGATGAAGCCCGAGCTCAGGCCCAGTCTGATGTCATAGTAATTAAATAAGCCCGGCCAAAAAAATAGCCAGATTAAAGGGTATGCCTTTGCTTTAGTACAGTGTGTGCATAAACCGTTGCATAAAACGTTTAACAATAAATCAACAGACCTTGCAGTAAAGGTGAGAAAAGTATTGGAAAAAATGTTTAATCAATGTTTGGTATGCTTTGTTTTATTATTAATAAGACAGGTCCTGCTTGTTTTGAGATTGGCCTGAACTATATCTTACACTTCTCTAGTCTTTTAATAAAGCTGTTCATCTTTATCATTTGAAAAACAGAGTGATGGGTTTATTTTTTTATTTCTACTATTCCGAAAAGTCATAAATATTTAGCTACAGGTAAATATGGAAAACATATTGATTTTAGATTTTTATCTATTACACCGGCATTGAATCATTTGACTGAATTCACAAATTAAATTAAAAGCATTGAATATTAACATGAAATGAAAGACACATAAACTATAATGAAATACAATCATTACTATAGGCTAACGTGTATAATATTTCATTTTCCCTCCTGCACAGTCAATATACAGTAGTACATTCACCTTTTGTAAGCTCCATCTCTAGCTTACCTCTTCCTCATCCATTTTACTGACTCCCATATTTACCACCACACCTGTTCTTAGAGTTCTGTCAACAAATATCATGTCACAATAATAATGGAATTTTGTAAGGTAGTGTATCTTAATATTTCTAAATGAACTGAAATTTATAAAACACAAATTTCTATTAATAAAATGTTTATGTTTTGTTTATAAGCAGGTCATACACCTTTGTTCTGTACATTACCTTGGAAAAATGAACTTGTCTCATTGGTTTGTCCATAATAAGGTTCGTACGTAACGTTTTTCAGTCACTTTTTAAAAATAAAACATGATTTTTTTTAGTATTTGACTTGACACTGACTTCCTCATCACAAACATGCAGTTCATTTCATTCTATGCTGTTATAACAAATAACGTAATAATAGCCCACATAAATGTACTTACACACATGCAATCCCTGTAGCCCCAGGTCGTCTGTCTGAGCCCCAAGTATTTTGAAAGCATAGAAATTGAATATATATAGAAGCCTTATTGAACTGTTTTGCTTGGCCATTCGATTAGTACACAAAAAAATGCCGAATGTTGTTAGTTGTCACGGTAACAACATGCGTCTGTGGGGCTGTAAAGTGTGTCGTACTACTAGCTTGAGAGTTTCAGTAAAAAAAAAAATTTGACGAAGGACCAGGAAGCAGAGACGCAGTTCAATAGCAAATCGTTTTTCTAAAATTTCGTACAATATTTCATTTCTAAATAAAATTCTGAGAACATTTGATGCGAGAAATCAACTGTGTAGATTTCAAATATTGGCTTTTTTACGAATATTTATGGCGAATCAAAAATATGCTTAAACGTTTTCGGAAGTGAGAATCTCCATAAGAGCCTGCGGGTGTAAGATAGCTAGCGAGCCAACCCTGTTTTGTACCTTAACATTTATATCTACTTGATCACATTGTTTGCCACTATTATTGAAGTTAAGTGCTGATTTAGTCAACTTTATAAGATAATGTACATAGAGACAAACGCTAAAATAGCATATGGCCGTTCTGAATAAGCCTGGCTGTCAATTGTCGTGTTTGTGTACTGCAGACGGCGTCCGTGAGGTGGTATTATTGCGCAATACCAGCAAGAACACATCGTCTCAAACAGTCAGCAGCGTTATGTGCTCGTCACCTTGAGTTCATTCTTCCAAGAACAACTAGCAAGAGCGTTCTCCCGAAGAACACAAGTCTGTTCTTTGCATTCTTGGTTTTGAGAAACAGCCTCAGAGTCTAAGAATGCAACGTTAGACACGACCGTAGTACTAGCGAATTCCTCTTCACAGCAAGACAGGCTATGTCGATCTTCTTCTTTGATATAATGGCAGATCGCAACCATCTGAAAGGTGCATACACCGCCACCTACTGTTAGGCCATGGATATAGCGCAGCTACTCTGTTGCTGCTGCAAAACTAAATAGTGAGTCCGCGACTTGCCGCAAATCGGTTAGATGCGGAAGTAGGCCGTTTGCACTGGAATGGTACACTTAAAAATGGCTGCCGCTCTGACCATTCAGCTATAGCTATTTGCATTGGTATGGCACTTCTATATATATTCCATTTCTATGTTTGAAAGTCTAGTGTGGCATAGAGAATTGGCCAGAGTGGGAGTCAGTCACTGTCTCCAGCAATCTTCCAACAGTGTCTCATAGATTGCCAGGTCTACAGGGTTTGTCAGACAACATTTAGGCCATTTACAACCAAGCAAGACATCTTTCAGCTATCTTCCAACTAAACACTTTTTTTCCCCTGTGCTGCCTAAAACAATTAGTAAATCAAACATAGGCAGGCCTTTTTCACTGGATTACGAATTATATAATGGAGATCAGACCTCATGCTGTGTCACTCAATATAATGTATGCTTTGGTGGAAGGACGTTTGGTTGAGAGGGCTGAGAGGGCTACACAATGTGTAACTGATGTTGTCTTCCACATTACTAGCACAGGAAGTTCATTTCAATGGGGACTGTAAGCACAGGATTTAAAACAAATGAGAACAATGACCTTGTTTAAGTGTGTCCATACAAGCATTCAACTACTTGTTACTTGTTAGAGTCAAATATTAATAAAAAAAATATACAAACAATGTGTTAGTGTTCCATTGCAGAATTCATTAAGGAAAAATAGGTTATATTTTACTGAAATTGTCTTGGTGTGTATAACAAGGGCAGAACTTAAAGCAAAATGAATTCACTTGCTTTGACTAAATATGCAGTCATAGCATGAGATACAACTCTATTTCCTTGCCTTTTTACCCATCCGTAATCTCCACCTGAACCCCCCCTTGCACCATATCATGCTTGAAGTCTTTACATTTTCAGCTCCTGTCAATAACTATTACATATTCTAGTTAATACTGCATTAAAACTAGCTGGTCCATTATTGCTCAGTATCAACTCATTTAGCTGACAGGGAGGTCCACTCCAAACTTAACGTGAGCGCTAATCAAAGCCTGGGGGTCGGAGGGACTGAGGATTTTTGTTCATTTTTTTGCAAATGATGAAGGGGCTGGCTGCTGTGGAGCCCTGGATGTAATTTCCTGTAATGACTACAGTGCTCATTACGGCCAGCAACCGTTGGTTACTGAACTTGGAGATCATTACTGCCATTGGACGGAAGCTGGAGTAGACCAGTTTTTTACAGCACCAACCCCTGCCCCCGTTACACACCCCCCTCCCAAACCCTCATCTCAGTTTCCCTTCCATTCACCTTGATCACTCAACTCCTCAACAGGATTCACGCAGAGGTCGCTCACGAGGGGCGACTGAACGACATTTTCCAAATGGCCTACATCGAGGAAGAGGCGGCTCTTCAGCTCTCCCGCCACTCCACGACCTGCGCCACTAATCCCTTTTCCGTTATAACGAGCGGAAAAGGTTTCAGCAGGCGCCGTGCACCTTGAGGTTAGCCAGATCTCAGTGAAGAGCTTTTCTCTCAGAGACTGAGCTGAGCGCCGCAGTTTTGGCCCACAATGACAAATCAACCCCGACAGAGAAGAAGAATAGGAACAAGTTTCTTGGTGGAGAACGACATACTCAACAAGGACCGGCTGATTGCTGTGTATTATGTGCGATCACAATATAGCGAGGTGAAAAACATTGTGTGCCCCATTGCACTGAATGTTGAGTTAATGCAGCTAATGTCACAAATTAGCTCTGTTGAACCGTGGACATTAATCAGTGTCCATTGTGTACAGGGAGTTACTCCACAAGCTGGTCAAGGCTTTTCTTTTGATGACGTGTCTATTTACCCAGGTGTCCAGTGACCCTAGACGGTGCTTTTGTCGAATTTTTTGAAAAAATAAATACCAGTCTCACACACTTTAACTGCTTCCGTGGATTGTGCTCCGTTTCCAATGTTTCTGCCTCAGGTGCCATCTGTTTCCTTAGAAACCGACAGAACGGCCTGGTAGTGATAATAATAAGGGGGGCACAGGGGTTTGAAAAACTTTGACTGTAAGTTACATTGTGTTCAGATCAGATATGCAAAGCGCAATACTTTGTGGAAGTACTGAGTATGGTTGGTTACGCCGACAATGTCTTGCGGTTCACCTCTCCCCTCCTCTGAGGTGGTAGAGAGGGGATATTTGCAGAAATAGTGTGGGTGGGATTGAAATGACAAAGCGGCCTGTGTCTTTGTTATCTATTGGAGGTATGCAGCCTTCGCTTAAGGGCACAACTGTATCCAGTTCAACCGGTCAACTATTTATGGGTTTTCTCAGAAGAATAGAGAAGAAGTGGGAGCCTCTTTCCTCAAGCACCTCAGAGTTTTCATGGCTTCAGGCAGTTTTAAACTAGTAGGTGATGTCTTGCATTAATAGAGATATGACAGTTTATGATAGAATCAGTCAATTCATCAATAGTTAATTACACATCCCTTCGACATCTTGGATTGATGATTCATGACGCAGATAATCAGTAGGTGAATAATGCATAAGGGTTTTGCCTATATTATTGATGGTGCAACAGCACCTACTGGTTATGTGAAACAAGTATGAAGTTGATTTTGTGTCCAACAGCCAAAACAATTTCCTTTCCTATTTTGTGGTGTGAATGTGTTACTTTCTCACCTTTTTTCTCTCAGCAAAAAGCACCCACAGGCCAGTATCACATTCCTTCTCCTTTCCATCCTCCTCTGGTCATAATCTCATCAGTTATTGGTTGATTTGATTTCTGGATGGCCGGTCGTCTTCTTGTCCATGCCATAAAGCTACTCTGGCTGGGTAAGTGGATCACTCCTGTGGTTGGTCCTTCTGGGCTTCAGAGATGCTTGATTGGATGCATTTCTTCTCTTGCATCCAAGCCTCTCGAACACACACAAACACAAATACACACACACACCAGCGTGCATGCAGAAACACACACATATGAGTGTAATTCCTCAGCATAGTGTGTTTGGGGGGGTCTTCAAGAGTTGAAAATAAATTGAAACCCTGTTTCTGTCACCTGTTGACAGTTCTTTGATTTGTTCTATTTAGCTGGGCAATAATTAGCTTTTTTTTTCTCAGCGTCTGCAGGAGCGTCACAGAACGGTGTCTCCGCTTGACAAAGGAGAGCTCAAGCGTCGCATTTCCCAGCCTCTTCTCTCCCCCAGAACTTGCTTTCAAGTTCCTGTCTTTGATCAGTCATTGCCTTATTAAATAGCTCAACTGAAGAGAGCGGCTGATGGCCAGTACCTGGGAGTGTCTGTGTGAGATCCCCAGGGGACCGGATGGATGAGACGTCTGACGATGTGTCTCGTTACTGTGGAGCCGAAAGGCAAGCCACTTCACCATTTGAACAATCACTTTGCTCTCCAACTCTCCTCCTCTGTAACCCAGTTTGGTTTCATTTCCTCATAACAAAGCTGTTTTCAGCACTCATGAATGTGGAACAAAAGGAGACATGAGACACTGATTTGGGCCCACCGTAGCCCATCTCCAGCAAGTGAGATTGCTTACAGGAACGCTCCAGACCCCAAAACACCCCAATATCATTGTCTCTGTCATGTTTCCGACATGAGACACTAACAACACCTTCTTAGTTCTCTAATTCCACACTTGACCACCATAAGCAGAAGTTGACATTAACTTTGCCACTTGTCCTTTGCACAATTCTAGTATTTTACTTGTCCGATAGCAAAAACTACTTGTCCGAAGCAGAGGTTTCAGGTATTGTAATTAACATGCCTGTCTGTATGTCAGGGAAACGAGCAATACATCGCTTCCGTATTCAGGAAGTCACTTTGTGATTTTTGCAATGGGACCAAGGCCATTGGCCCAGAAATTAAGGTAATCTAGAATGGATAACCAAATCAGTTGCTCTTCAAAGCACCAATTCAATGTGAAGTGCCATCACATTTACAACATGGCCTCAAAATACAATTTTGGTAACAGATATAAAACCGTATAACATATTAAAAGAAAATCTACCAGTCACTCAAATTATTCAGCTAATATGTTTGACAAAGGTTTTACAAATAATTTATGTATTCCAAGTTAGAAAAATTGTGATATACAGTAACATTTTGTGACCAAGACATAAGAGGTGACATAAAATGTTAGATACCGCTTTAAGGTTACCATGGTAATGGAATCCCTTCTTGTCTTAACAACATTCAAGCAAGTAAATTAAAAGTCAGAAACAGAGTAACATGGGATCAAGTCTCACTTAAAAAAAATATTCTCTCATCCAATGCTTATAAATTCAAAACAATGGTTTTGTCCAGCTAATAAACGTTAGAAATTCTTTCAATATCGCATTGATAGAAGTAGATAGAAGTATTAACAGAATGAGCACTTGCACTGTGTAAACAGAGCTGTGTGATCACGCTCAGTCAGAATGCTAACATTAGCTAGCCATTTCATAATCTGAAAGAGCAACCCCATATTGGAGAAGGTAGGGTAAAGTCCCAGGCTCACAAACATGGCAAAAATAGTTACCAATTGCAGACTAAATTGTTTTGCTTAATATCTGTACTAATTAAAATTTCATTTTAAATCCAGTGTCCATTCTACATGATCAACTATTAATTTCCAAAAATGTTGACACGTTTTTTAAAAACAGCCACATTACTGAAAACTACAGCTAGATTCAGGGGAGGTCGTTTGGTTGACTTCCTGAATGTTATATGTCCCGATACTCATTCCATGTACAAGACTTTAAATTAAAATGATGGTTGACAGAATATTACTCAGTCTGTATGAATTGGGGCTTCTTGCCCTATTTGTCACAGCTGTTGATGAGGCGCTAATTAGCTAGTTGGCTAGCTAGCATGTTTCTTTTGTGTTCATGCATATTGTGTAATAGAAAGACACAGTTATCTGTGACAAATTGTTCAATTTGTACCTATTGAAGCATTATATGGCATATAGCTCCTGGACTATTTCGTGACATGTTATAAATGTTTCTAGTTACGGTGATGTTACTAGCTAACTAGGCCATGGGCTTAGTCTACATTTGACTACACTGGAAGCGATTCTCTAGAGGTTGGGCACTAAATTTGCCTCGAATTTTGGACCTTCAATTTTTTCAAGTGCTGACTGACACAGAAGCGGACAAAAAGTACTTTTTGTTGATCTCGGATGCATTGTCAGGCTGAGCATTGTATATGACATCAATCATCGATGGTAATGTTTGTAAATACTATATTAAGAAAATTATTTATGGTGGAACATTCCTTTAATGGCAGTGGCAACCTCAATGGTCATTCAGACCAATATATGTTAAGCCAATTTGATGAGTTTTTCCTGCATTCATGTTGCACAACAGTAATACCTGAGCCAAAAGGCATGGATACACACAGAAGCAGACAATCATACTAATGCAAATAGACAAACATATTGCACACACACATTTGCCCATAGAAACACACAATGTATGCTCTGATGTGACTGGGCTCTTGGGAAGGGGTAGACAGTGGACTGATTTACTGGGACTTTTTTCCCCTCCATTGTAAAACATTTGAACTTCAGGGCTGCGCGTTGCCTGCTGACTGGTGACTGTAGAGTACAGATTTATTGGACGTGACCCTGCAACAAATCACATTTCAAAGAGCCACCCCCCTGCACCCCCACCCCCACAACGTGCCTCGCTCCTTTACCCCCACCATCACTGGCCCATCCAATTTGATAAGGAGGCACCTCAAGCAGAGACGGCCAATAGGAAAACAACAAGACCAGAGAATAAGATGCGCTTCTTGAGCTAGGCTACTACAGCTGGTGTTGTGAAGCCAGGATGATTAAGATAGCAGGGAGAAAAAAAGCTATAAACTGATACAGAACATAAATTGATATTTTAATTAATAAGGCGGCCGAAGGCGAAATCCCAGGAACACCGCAAGCAGAGACGTTTATTCTCCTCCTGTCGAGTGCATTATTTCAGACTATAACTCTCTGTGCAGCGGTGTCAGCCAGCCAGTGAAATTGAACAGCTCTACTGCTGGCAGGCTCCATTTACCCATCTGACAGTGGCTGGACTAGATGCACAAAGTGGAAAATCAGACAAATGTAATGCTGTTCACAAGGCCCAATATCACAGGGAAACTAGGAGAAAAAAGCTGAAGGAGACTGGTCAGTCTGTTTTACTACCCGGTTCTATTTCAGACTGAAAATATCCTATTTCACGGGACGACAGAAATAATCACTCTTCCTTATAAGAATGACATTATCTATGGAAACTGGGTGGGTCCACGGGGTGGCGTAGTGGGCTAAGTTGCTTCATTGCAGGACAGTCGTGCGGAAAAAAATCGGCAGCTGGCCGAACCGGTACTTTTAAAACGATTCCGATTCCAAAACGATTCCTAAACCGATTCTTGAAAAACTGAAAAATGATTTTAAAGAAAGGCTCTTAAAGTTTTTTATGCAAATTTAACAATATATTAACGTTTTAAAGTACTTCAATGTATAATAAGTAAACCTAAGTCAGCTAACATACAACTACAATAATTTAACAATAAATAACAGTTACACTATTACAGTTATTTTTAATTGCTAAACTGCATCGGTCAATAATGAAACCACATTTTCAAAACTCTAAAGACAGTGTGCACTAACAACATTCGTCTAGGCCAAACAGTTAATCACATCTTCAAAACACACTCAAACCATCAAGACACTTCATATATGTCTCAAAAGAAGCTTGTCAACCCAAACACTGACAACAATGCTCAATTGGAAAGCACACATTGTCACTCATAACACACTGACCTAAAAAACACTAACAACGGTGAGCATTACATAAATTCTGATATTTTATCTTTGAACTTTGGTTTTCACATAAATCAGTATTGCGTTATAAAATTACAATAACAAGTTTACACTTCATTGAATTTACTAAAGTACAGTATATGTATATTCAAATGAACATGCAAATGTGAATTTTGTTGAAATGAAACACAGCTACAGAAATACATGTAAATGTACTTTATACATACAAATGTGCATCTCTTTTTCTCCTTTTTGTGTACTACTGTAGACTAATACTAGCTACGGTATTGTACAGTATTGACTTTTCCAAGATTTTTTAGTTTAATGAAGAAAATCAATGTCTAAGATATTGTATATAATTTGCGGGCATTAGCAAGCCGTGATTACAATGCGGGAGACTTGGGATGTCTGATTATTCTTTTGCGCTACCGTATATCTCAGAAATTCTCCCAAATTACATTCTCAGGAAACCATTTTGAAAACATGATTTATGTTGTATGCGAACATATTTAGGGTGTTTTTGCGTTTCAGCTGCCCTTTTTGTTATTAGTCTATATTCGTCCTTCTGTTACGTTGCACCTGCATGTTTCATTTCGCCGGTTCATGCGAGAACATTCCACACATTCATTCCATACATTCCACAGCGTTCAAAATTATATACTAACGTTCACGCCTAAGGTTAGCCATGCAATTACTGAAGTTAAGGTTTGGATTAGGGTTAACATTACAAAAAAATATGTCCAACACTTTTGCATCATGCGGGAATGGAGAACAAAACACACAAAGCTTCCATCTGGATTTGAACTCGCAAACTCCAGGTTGAAATTCGGGAAAATATGGCATTTTAAAAGTAGCCTACGTTTACAGTAGGTAGTTAACAGTAGACTACAGGAAACTGTGATTTTTTTACGTCATTTCGGAGCATCAGAGGGAAAATATTTCAGTCGACACATTAAGTGGAACTGAAATGAGAAACCGTAATCTGCGTTCTAATCCGGTCCGATTCCTAAAGGTTGTGAAGGAACCGGTCCCATAGTGGAACCAGGTTTCGGTACCCAACCCTAGCTGGGCAACATGTGGTTGGATGATCCATGCCCGCGCCATCCCACAGATCTGTACAAGGAATTGAATCGCTGCCGGCAAGCCAAGATTAGAGGGAGTTGGGAAGGGAGGAAAATTAAGGAAAAAACTATAAATATATAATAATATTTTTTTTTTCATCTTTGGAAACTGGGACATAAATCCGTAACAGATTATTTTCAAAAGCGTTACTAATAGGGCTGGGCGGTATACCTTTAAAAACTATATTCCGGAATTATTTTATGTATGGTTTGGATTTATAAATGTACATTTTTTAATGTTAAATCTAATTTATTAGATTTACAAAATACAGTTTCATTTCGCCAGCTGCACTGAATGAGTTTTCATTTTGGATGGAAAGTCACAACTGCAGACCATGAAAATAAGCCACAGGAATTGCCCGTTCATGTAAACAAAACACACTTCGGAACTGACTCAGTCTGTGAAGGAGCCAGTGGAGCAGAAAGACTGATGTAACGAATAATGTTGTGGGAGGAATTCAGCCAAGACCCACAGCAAATGAAGAATCTGTGATTAGAAAAGTGCAGGTGCAGGGTTTTAGTTTTAAAACAAAATCATTTGAAATGTATACAAGTAGTCTTTCGTAAAAGAGCGATTTTAAAAACATGCTCAAAACTTCCCAGATACGGATCCCACAGATGTAGGGATGTTCAACCTCAAAATCTGACAGATCGGAAAGATCTTAGACCAGAGGGAAGTGTCCCCTACTGGCCATCTAACACCACATGAGCACTCTCAGTCATGGGCGTTTGTGGGCTGGACATGGGCACTGTGCTTCACTGACTCTTTCACTGTAACCTGAGTTTATGAGTTTATCAGCGATCACCATGATATGCATTTAGTAAGCAATACAGCAAAAGGTTGTTACAGGTTTTTGAAGGACATAAAATTGTTTTGTACTTAGTAACCATAAAATTGGAAAGCATATTATACACATACATTATTTATATCTACATTAAATATTCATTGGATTGAATAATAAAATCACACTTCCGTAATTATTAAGGTAGGTGTTCAGTGGAGTAAGTCAAGATATTACAGGATTGCAATTTGATGTAGGAAGGATGGTGTTTATGAACACTATGTTAATACCTGCATTTGCAATTGCAAAGCTGTAATGACAGTAACAGCTTGCCTGATTAATACATTAAATCAATGAATTCCTCTGTTGTCCATGCTTAAGCAATTAATTGTAAGTAACGTCATATGATCGTCGTCTCCAGAGGAAGAATTTACATTTGTGTTATAGTTAAGGATGGCACCTCACAAAACAGTGGACACAGAAAAACACAGAAGATTATTTAATTGTGTAGCCAATACTTTTTATTGTAGGGTACCATCCTACATATAAACCATATTTGTTGATTCTTCATGAAAACAACATGGAAATCATTACAGAGGAAGGGTCAGATGTTGTTAACCAATCTATAATATTTAATTCAATCTCAGGCAGAGTTACTGTTTAATAAACAAACATCAAAAGTTGGCCTAATTAAATTACTCTACTGGAGATCATAAACCTGTACTTTTTCTGCATTGAGCCATTGTAGTTAACAACATGGTGAGAAGTGGTCCCCTGTGTTTTATTGGTGAAGAATCCTGATTGTGAGGGACAGGGTTCAATAACCTTGCGGTCTCAGGAAGAGGTTGTGTCTGTGTGACTTCCTGACTCTTGACAACAAAATGGCTGCCTCAATAGCACATTTAATACTGAGAGAGGGAAAATTAACTTGTACGCGTGCATTGATGTATGACCAGGATGCGGGTGGGGTGGGGGCGTGTTGAGAGATGGTCCTGGTTAAGCCCTCCAGGCATTAACTGTTTGTTTGTGTGGAATTAGCAAGCTAGGTTTTAATTACGACCATGCTCGTGCTGATAGGTGGCTTTGTAATCAAATTCAGTCCCAACGGCAGCAGTGTGAAATAAGCTAGACCCCCTCCCCGGTGACTGAATGACTGGGGGAAGAGTCATGTTCAAAGGCCTGCCGTGATACAGTTGCGCTCCCTCATGTGTCCAACGCTGATAAGCCCCTTACCACAGAAATTAACCCGACGATTTAAAAGCATGCAGTGAGACCACATTCCAAAGTTGTTTTTTTCTTTCTTTAATGTTGTTCAGGCACCAAACAAAATGATTGGATGCAGAAACCAACAGCTGTGCATCAAATAAACCTCAGAGACTGACGGCCTAGCGACGAGTTTTCAAAGGAGATGTTCGAAACCTGGATGCTGCAGATCTGTCCCAAAAAATCTTGTCCCTTCAAACAATCAAATTATATTGGATGAACGGATGAATCAAATGGTGTTCAGATGACTGTTTTAATGAGTTGGAAGACGCCAGGGATGACTGTGTGGATGAGAGCCAGGGATGACTGTGTGGATGAGAGCCAGGGTGTCCCTTCAGAGGATTTCTGCATGGTTGGCTGTTTATCTAAATATTCCTCGGTAGGTACAGAAGCCTGTGGCGCCTTCATCTCAAAAAGGGGCACAGAAATCAACTGTGCCATGCACAGCCATACAGAATGGGGCACCGGGGCGTGTGCACATTATGCACAACAGCCTTGCTCCAACCAATCAGTACAATGAGCCGAGGGTGGCAATCAGACGCCAGCCATCGGGATAAACAATGAAAATAACTAACCCTTGCTATGCTAACTTTGGAATCACAATTAAGCAAAAAGTATTTGGGGTGGAATTTAATATACTGTACATGTGTGTATATACACACACAAGTGAAAATAATGGGTTTGGTTAAAAATAGTTCCTCTCACAATTGTGTTAGATAGCACTCCAATAAACCAATTGTTGCTGTCTATAATCACCTACACAGTTAAATTGTGTTAACTCAATTTCAAAACTAAAGTTTGAACTAACACTATTAAAGACCTGGATGAACTACAGTACAGCCAATGTGGTTTTTTGTATCAGTTCCAACTGAGTTCTCAGCTTCCAGTACTAACTAATCCAGCAGATGGTCAACAAGCAGCATCCAGTATCTGGATCCAGCATCTGGGCTTAGAATCAAAACAACAAGGACATTAGGATTCAATGGTAATTCTGGGCCAAACCAGAACAAAACATTAAACATGGGTTAATGGGCATCACTATGTTTGCTATCAATTAAATGACATGCTTTGGATGAGAAAGTGCGTGTGTGTGTGTGTGTCTGAATACAGGGCGAGGTCTGCTCTGTGCGCCTTGACCCGCCTGTAATGTAATCAAGTCATCTTTATTCACTCGCTGATCCCAATTACTCTTCTTGCCCCACAATGGGGATCATGGCACCTCCCCGGGGTACACTGTGCTACCATCTAATACCCCCCCCCATAATGCAGCAGTGAAAACCTGCCAAGTGACACGATACCCAGAGTCTCTGCAAACATTGTCTAAGCAATTAGCCTGCCTTGCCTGTGTGTCGGCGTGTTAGCAAGGTCACGTTCCATTCCTTTGGGCTGGCAGAGGGGCCACTAGAGAAGTGTGGGTGGACGCTTTAGAAACGTCAGATATGACACTGTGGTAGCCTGGCTAAATAACTAAATGACTGATTGCCTGTTCTCTGAACATAATGGTGCTGTGATAGTCTTTGCTCCCTGACTAGTTTGTATATTTCTGTAACTTAAACAAGCAGCTCACAATGCTCATACTTATTTAATTCATTAAAGAAAGCAACACCTAATGCCCTTGTGTGAAAAAGTAATTACCCCCTTAAGTTAAAAATAACTAATTACAATCTGAAAAAACAGTCATTGGGTGCATGTTATTTAACAGATTTTTACTTACTTCATGATTAACAATGATTCTCTGGGCCTAAAATAAGTATTTTCCAATAACATGATGCTTTCATCTTGCCATCAATTTTCACAATGTTCCTTGTGCCTTTAAAGCTCACACCCCCCAAAACATCAGTGAGCCACCACCATGCTTCACGGTGGGGATGGTATTCTTTTCACTATAGGGGCCTTGTTGTCCCCTCTCCAAACATAGCGCTTGTGGTTGTGACCATAAGGCTCTATTTTGGTCTCGTCATTCCAAATTACAGTGTGCCAGAAGCTGTAAGGCGTGTCAAGGTGTTGTTGGGCATATTGTAACCAGGCTTTTTTGTGGCACTGCCGCAGTAAGGGCTACTTTCTGGTAACTCAACCATGCAGCTAATTTTTGTTCAAATATTATTGTATTGTCCTCCTTAAAACAACCACATTGTCTTGTTCCAGAGCAGCCTATATGTCTCCCAAAGGGTTACCTGTGTTTTTTTCTTTGTATCCCAAACAATTTTTATGGCAGTTCTGGCTAAAATCTTTCTTGGTCTACTTGACCTTGGCTTGGTATCAAAAGATCCCTGAATCTTCCACTTCTTAATAAGCAATTCGGCAGTCCTGAATAGCATTTTTAAGGCTTTGTATATCTTTTTATATCCTTTTCCAACTTTATGCAGTTCCAGTACCTTATTACGAAGGTCTTTTGACAGTTTTTTTCTGCTCCCCATGGCTCAGTATCTAGCCTGCTCAGTGCATCCACATGAGAGCTAACAAACTCATTGACTATTTAGACACAGTCACTTATTGCAATTTTAAATGCCACCAGAGTGGGAAGTTAACCTTTATTTGCCATTTTGACCTGTGTGTGTCACCTTGTGTGTCTGAAACAAGGCCAAACATTCTAGAGTATGTAAACCTTTGATGAGTCGATTGTGGTGGGTCAGACTGACTGAACTTCAGACAAAGCCTGAAAAGCAGAGGTGAAATGGACAGTATAACACCATCAGGAATAGAAAGGTAGACTGTAAAGTGTTTCAAGACATGTGATTGCATATTCAACTGCTATGAATACAGTAATGCACTGTATTGCACTAGCTAGATTTCAGCCCTACAGCAAGAGGCTTAGCTAAAGCTGATGCATCCACACTGGTAAGTAGCTGTCCAATGAATGATTGCAGAGCCAGATTGTTGCTCTAAAACATTGGCAGTCATCGCTGACAACAATATTTGGGGTAGGGGGTGTGGGGGATTGGACTGGGTTTACTATTCACAGTTTTGTTTTTAAATCCTAGAAGCCTGGGTTTTGGACAGAAGCAATGAGTTTGTTTGCAACAAGGGCTTTAGATCAACTTGTCTAGTATGAATAAATTCTCCAATCCTTCATTGCACATCTACCCAAGCAAATATGCAAACAATACTTAGTTGAATCCAATGGTCACGTTGCAATAAATAGCAAGCAATCGCATATATAAAATATAATGTTGACCTATAAAAACATGATTTTTTCATGTGATCATTTCAGCTACGTTAGACAGTTGCTCTAAGTTTTGAATTTGAAATGAGAAAATAAACAACTAAGGAGGAATTTTTCACTGCTCACATTGACTTGTGAAACAGCCAATATAAACAGTCATTTACAGAGGTCAGCAGCAGACATGTTCAGTCCTCTTGTTGGGTCTGAATGTGTGCCAGTAGGTCTCTCTCTGACACCCTGACATTAATACAGTATAGTGGGCTACATCAAAGGCAGTTCTTTGTGTTTGGCTGATGAACAGAACGTTTATTGGACCGGAAGCAGATGTGTTTACCCTGATGATGAACCAGCCTTATAATAATAAAGGAGAATTTTGCTTCACGTTAGATGTTTCCTCAATTTGAAGTAGCCAAAGGGCCAAGAACTGCAATGACTCAGATGTGCCAGTATTTAAATGAAATGTACAGTTTTCAATTACTATTTATATTATGGTCTAATCAACATTAAATAACATGAAACCAAAAATGTGTTTAATTTTAGGTGATTTGACTATGTGATGGATTTAATGCAAGAGGTGACAATCTATGGCGCAAAAGGCAAAGCCATAGAAATGGAATCATTAGAAATGCCATTTAATTCAAATCAATGTAGCAGAATGGTCAGAGGCAAGGCCATAGAAATGGAATGATTAGAAATGCCATTCAATTCAAATCAATGTAGCAGAATGGTCAGAGGCAAGGCCATAGAAATGGAATGATTAGAAATGCCATTCAATTCAAATCAATGTAGCAGAATGGTCAGAGGCAAGGCCATAGAAATGGAATGATTAGAAATGCCATTCCAATTCAAATCAATGTAGCAGAATGGTCAGAGCGGCAGCCATGTTTTGTGTACCATTCCAGTCCAATGCACATTAAACCGATTTGCGGCAAGTCGCGGACTCACTAGTTAGTTTTGCAGCAGCAACAGAGTAGTCAGCTGTGCTAATATATCTCTGTGACCTGACAGTAGGTGGCGGTGTATGCACCTTTCAGATGGTTGTGATCCGCCATTAAATCATAGAAGAAGATCACTGTTGGCCTGCTTTGTGTGGAAGAGGAATTGGAGTGCTGGATTTAATTGCATAATAATTCTATTGGTAAGTCATCAAACTATATTTAATATATGCTAATAGTACAATCTACAGTTAGATAAGATCTATAACTTGTATTGAGAGCTAGACAAGATCTAAATAATCTCATCTGATAGCTAGCTAAATATCACTTTGAGATGGCTAACGGGAAAAATTGTGAGTACGACACACATTTAACTGGTCCATGTTGTCACTGTGACAACTAACAACAGTGGCCCGTTTGTTGTGTACGAATCGAATGACTAAGCAAAACAGTTGAATGAGGTTTCAACTCATTCCATGTCTATGGGCAAGGCTCTGTTCAGTTCATCCTGGCAGCTCCATTTTCTGCAGTGTGACTGATAAGTGTTGCATCCTAAAAGCTTTTGGTGGACCCAAAACAATTCAGTAGATAGGACGCAGTTAACACAACTCAATATATATTCTCCATTCCTCATGTAATGTGGCCAGTGTATGGTTCAGTGAAGTGTGTTCAATGCTGTTTATATGGGCTGACTTCAAAGATTTGAGTAGAGAAAAGAACTAATACACTAAGGCCAAATCAACAGGAAAACACAGTACTTGTTCCAACAGCGGTAATAACAGTGTACTTCTGTTCTGATGCAAACGTAAGTGCTAGAGCATCAACCAAAAAATAATAATACAAAATGCCTGGAAAGAATGGCTCATATTCTTTATGGCATGTCTTTTCCCTCATTTAATTTGCGGTAGTGTGTTTATTGACATTTCATCCACAGCTAGAAACAGTAATACCCTGCCAAAGCCCAGGCCTGCTTTCTGCTGAAAGGAGCTGTTCTTTTCTCCAGTGCAACACAGGAAAAGGTATTAAATACAGATTATGGTTTTTCATGGGCTTACCCAGGAAAACATGCTCCCAACAATTAAATTGGTCATAGTAGCAGAATTGGGAATTTGTAAAAAAAAACACAAACAAAAACAAACCATAGCTTCTTAGATAGGTCCCGCCCACCCAATCATAGCAAACCCTGTCTACAGATTAAGAAGATTGGACATGCTGATCCTACCAGGTCACAGTAGCTGGAGTAGGAAGACAGAACTGTGTCCAGTGTGAGAAGAGTTTAATATTTATTTTGGTTGCCTTTCTATAGATACTTTACTTAGGTCAATATAGATAAAATATAAATGTGAGGTTTGAGAATAGATGCACTTTTTAAAATACTTTTAAATAGGCCTATTTAATTACTTAGCATACAGTAGGTAAGAGTATTTAATGTCACAGGCTTAGTGGAGAAAGAAGAGCATAGTCTCTGATCCTGTATCACAAGACGGAGGTAAAGTTTACCATCTGAGAGTTCAGACATGTGGTTTTACAGAAATACTAGTTTTACAGAAATACTGCACTCAAGCTGTGGTAATATGTAAAACATGATTGCTTTAATTATCGCAAAGCACACTGTGATGCAAAACTAGAAAAACACAAATTTACAAAATGTTCTCACAGTTATTTTTCTCCCATACCTGTCTTGTATTCTTACTTTAAAGTATATGTCTAGATGCTTATATAAATAAAATATCCTAGACTGAATGGCCCTCATTTATCAAACGTGCGTAGAAACCAGTGTAGATCTGAGCGCAGAAATCATCTTACGACGAGACTCACGTGTGATTTACAAAAAATTCGTATCACTCCAATTCCAGCGTACGAATGAACGGGTGTTGATAAATCAGACGGTTGAAATTCCATCGTAATTTACATATCACGCCCATATTTATGCAAGGTTTAGAGGCCTCGCCCTTAGAATTTACGACATGGATAAGCGAAATCCGGCCAAGAAAAGGATTTTCTCTGAGAAAAAATAAAGACGCTCAGGTCTCAGGTGCAGGCCAAACGCTTATTTGTTGTATTTGGAAGCTTAAAATCAGGCGTCGATTTTTAAAGGAAAATGCGGTGTT
>JACXGM010002249.1:7848-48185 GCA_016801145.1 Umbra pygmaea
TCAACGTGAAGTGCCCTCACATTTACAACAGGGCCTCAAACAAAAATTTTGGTCACTGGCAACAAGTACTACTACAGTCACTCAGATTATTTAGGCAATATGTTTGACAACATTCTCAAGTATAATTGATGTATTCCCAGTTAGAAATAACATGGTTTACTGCTACATCTGTTTTTACTTCTGTGACCGAGACATAATAAAAAGTTTTAGCTACCGCTTTAAGGTTGCCATCTCAAGCAGTTGCAGTTCAAATCGTAACCAGGCTGTGAAATTAACTTAGCCACTGGCTGGTGGATGCCCTAATTTTACCAGCCAATTCTACAAATTCAAAAATGAAAACGCAATTGACTCTTCTATATTGCTTAAATACATCAAATTCATCATTAATATGATTACAAAAAAATTACAAAAAATACATGTTGTGAAGACAGGTCTGTGAGACTAATGATTTTTAGATGATTGACAAATTGTGCTAATCAATGTATTGGATGTCCTACTACTATTTTTATCTGGCTACTTTTAGATGTCCAATAGTAGGTAATTTCACACTTTAGAGGTGTAGCCTAAAACTTTACTGTTGTAACATATTCCACAATATTTATTTAATCAGCAGTTAATTTTACATTTGTAAATTCGTTTTATAATAATCTGTTTGTAAAACATCTGGGAAAATAATCCAAACATTGTTTTAATTAACTCCCATCAAAATTGCAAGCAGATGCTTCTTCAGCAATGATACCAACATGATAAATAATAAGAAAACATTATGGCGAAGTAAGATCGGCTACTTGACTTAGAATCAGCTGTTAATCAACTAAGTTTGCAATTGAGAACTTCGACATCCTACCGTTACATTTGTGTGTGCGTGCGTGTTTCAGATTCTCTGGTCAAAACGAGAATGCCGCCTATCAGAATTCAATCATGAAGTCAGACTCAACGAACACCACCACCCGTGTTTTCACCAACGAGCTCTTAACATTAACATTAACACATTAAATGGTTACTTGTTTTACTTTTTTCGATCACGAAAAATAACATTATATAGCCTAGTCGTATCATATTCGCATTAATCCCTCACATCTGTATTACATGATTTGTCCTTTATATTTTCTACATTAATTTATAGACTACTGTGGATTATAATACTGGGGAAATAACTCGTTTTTTTCACATGAATTATTTCCAACCCTGACTCGTAACAAAATTCATGCACGTAAATTAACTTTTGGAACATGGTATTAAAAGTATCGCTTTAAAGAAATATTCTCTCGCGCAATGCTTCTGAAGTATCTTTCGGACATGCGCTCATTCTATTTCGGTCATTGTTGTCGCACAGTTGAATTAATATGTGATTGTTTTGTCCAACTATTAAACATCAGTAACACTTTGAATATCACAATGGTATATTATGTATATGCAATAAATCACAACCTTTATATGTGCATAGCTTTAGACTACTTTTGTCGATGAAGTATTAACAGCTAATGAGCAATTGCAGCAGTGTGAAAACAGAGGTTTGTCTGTGTCATGTGACCAGAGCCGGCCCAAGACATAAGCGAAACCTGTTTGCCTGGCAACATTATATTGTAACCGCAACACAAACTCTGATGTCAGTTCAAAATAATAGCGCAAGCAACCAGACTTCTAGTATACACATGTTTGAGTTTAAATTGCTCCATATTTGGGACATGAACAGATGTAATACAAAAAAAACTAGCGAGGACAGTGATGTTAAGTGACCGATGGTGTGTTTGACTAGCCAGTTCTATTCGGACAGCTAATCAATCTGATCGGCTACTCACAGAACAACGATTATAGGCTAGGTTATTTTTAAGAAAATTATAGCTGTTTGGCACATTCTGGTTTTGCTTATTTAGAGTTTTTAATCGAACTGCACCTCCCATCTTTGTTTCCTTTCAACTTTCGGTACCAAATGGGTCTCTAATCCGAAAGGACATGGACCTGCTTGTAGCTTTTTTTGATGACCTCTAGTATGCAGTTTTTCCTTGTGTTATGCTCTGTAATTGTAACATTAGAGGGCGTGCTTGCTTTAAAAAAATGTAGCGGCCATAATTGGTGAGCCAAAATGCAGATTAATAATTACTCTGAAAACTAATAATCTGCCCTAATAAATAGGCCAAATCGATCAATCGGCTAACCTCTAGAATGAATACAGTATAGATCTGAACAGGTTGAAACAGGTTTCTGGTCGGTGATGAACGTGTTACTGGATTAAATCAGGGGGCCAACATGCTGTTATCCTGCCCTTGAGGATACTTCAAAAACAGCTCTTGGAAGAGCCTGTAATATGGGTATACTCTATATACTAAATAGAACCAGGTTAGTGTTACAGAACACATTACACTTTTATTGGAACAAAAGACCAAAATAACAGACTATTTCATATACAGTAAACATAGCCCTATACACCGCTTTCCAAATTATTATGCAAATTAGAATTAAGTGTCATTAGCAGTAAAGGGATACTTCACCCTACAGCTATCTGGAGGTGCTAGTAGCTTCCCCCAGACATTTGTAGAACAGTGAGATATGTTTCACCCATGCCTGGCTAGTGTAAGAGCAAGATTTGAAATTTCGCGGGGAATTTTCACACGCTGACGTCACGGTGGAAATCCAATGGACCTTGGAGATAGGAAATATGAATACAGGCGTGTATTCGGATGCTTATTTTCGCGACCCTGTTAGACTGATCTGGCTTTCAAACCTACTCATTTAAGCCTTGGTTGTCCTTGATTTTTTAAGCTATAGCTTGTCTTTCTGTGACGTTTCGATCAGCCGTTTTAATGCTAAACAGATGAGGTGGTATGATTTTTTCAGTATGTAGAGAACTACAACGCTGACTTTCTTGTTCCAAGCCCCGCCCACCCGGCAGGTCCTCTGGTTTCTGTGAAACAGTTCGTAACCACAGTCGCTGGTAACACAATTGCTACTAACCTAGGATTTGCAAATGAGGAATTTTACAACTTGCTTTTACATTCTGAGTGACATCCAACCAACATGTTTGTGCCCGAGTACACCGAAGAACATTTACAACAAATGGAGTTTGAGATCCAGCTTCAACAAGGCAGCATGTTCTACAGATAGCTAATCCAGTTGAAATGCGGTTAAATTCTAATTGCCTAAGTGCTTCTGTGGAAATATATCTATCCATGTCTACTGAAGGAAAAAGCACTTAACCTATTTTCTGTACCTTGATAATGGAGCACACATCGTGTCTGTGTGGTAATGTTATTGTACTGTATGTGTAGTGTGCCAGCTGTATTTAGTAGCTAGCTGACTGTGTAAATTACTGTATCTTACTATATATAGGCTACTCTTTCTAGACAAATCCAGAAAAATGGATGGGATCACATTGCTTTTCAGCCGCTTTCGGGCTGTAGTGCCGGTTAATTCAGCACGTAGATCCCTTTCGTAATCTTCCAACCTAAAATGCCGACTGCAGACCCTAACTTTTTATAGCCTATTGTAAAGTGTGAAAGATTACTCCTTCTTTTTGGGCTTGCTTGTAATTTTTGCAACCAGGTACAGAACACCAAACGGGCATGATGAATAGAAATTAGACTACAATTTCAAAAACAAATATGTATAAATTTCTAGCGTCAAGCTCTACTGTTGAATTGCCCATGTTCTGTTACGGTGTGTTCAAAGGGGGACGGGCACTAAATTCACTTGGAATTCTGGGAGTTTTTGTAACTCAAGGTTCGACGGATACAGAAGCACCCCAGTGGATGCGAAAGGAACTGAAATACACTAATCGGCTTTTCTCTGATATATTGAACAACAACAGACGTGTATATGACATAAATCATCTATGGTAACGTTTGTAAATGGTATACTATGAAACTGATTTACTGTGGAACACTCCTTTAAGTATTAGTTTTTCAATTAAACTCATGGATGGTATTGTGTCTCTGGACTCTTTGGATCACTGAAATCAATCTCAGACACCTGTGATAATTAGTTTGCCAGGTGAGCCCAATTAAAGGAAAACTACTTCAGAAGGATGTTCCACATTATTAAGCAGGCCACAGGTTTCAAGTAATATAGGGGAAAATAATTCTCTCTCTGCTGCAGAAAAGCATCAAATAGTGCAATGCATTGGACAAGGTATGAAAACATTAGATATTTCACAAAAGGAGAGATTTGTGGCTGATTCAGAGCACAGATAAAGGCATAATGAGGAAGGTTAATGCCAGACAAATTCCTTGGATTAAGAGAGCAGCCGCTAAAATGCCATTACAAAGCAGCAACCAGGTATTTAAAGGTGCTGGTGCTTCTGGAGTCCTGAGAACCTCAAGGTGGAGTTGTTGCCAATGTTCAAAAGCAAAAATGGTTGCAGTGGGCCCAGAAATATATGAAGACTAATTTTCAAACTGTCTTGTTTACTGATTAGTGCTGTGCAACCCTGGATGGTCCAAATGTCAAAGAATACCTCTGTGTCCTTTGGCTGCTATGGGCATAAAAGGAGAGAAACTCATTCTGTGGCCCCCATCCTCCCCTGACCTCACCCCTATTGAGAACCTTTAGAGCATCCTCAAGCAAAAGATCTATGAGGGTGGGAGGCAGTTTGCATCAAAACAGCAGCTCTGAGAGGCTATTCTGACATCCTGCAAAGAAATTCTAGCAGAAACTCTCCAAAAACACACAAGTTCAATGGATGCAAGAATTGTGAAGTTAATTTCAAAGAAGGGGTCGTATGTTAACATGTAACCTGCCCTGTTAAGATGTGTTTGAATGAAATAGCTTTTAACTTTAGTAAATATGACCTCCTAATGCTGCAAACTCAACAAATAAACATGTTCAGTTCTTTAAAATGTTTTGAAACTCTTGTGCATAGTAATTTGGACAGTGCATTTTGAGTTTATTTATTAATACTGTTTTTATTGGGTGGTTTGTTCAATGAAATTATACCCTAACTGTTGGTGACTTATATCATACTGTCATTTCCATCAACTATTAAGGAAAATCTGTGAAAAAATTATCATTTGCATAATAATTTGGAATGCGGTGTAGTCCAACTAGTGCGATAAATAGGGATTTGAGTGTAATTTGGAACATAGTACTTTACCTAAACAAAACTTTACCTGGCTTTTATCAATGTGTTAAGTGTAATACAAGAAACAATAAAATCCTTGATAAATGCTATGGCAATATCAAGGATGCGTACACAGCCAGAGCCAGACCTCCCCTAAGTAATTCTGAGCATAATGTTATCCATCTAATACCCACATATCGCTCAGTCTTTAAGTCCAGCAAACCTGAAATCCAGTCTGTAAAGATATGGTCCAGGGACAAAATGGAGGAGCTGAAAGGATGCTTCCTCTGTACAGACTGGGATATCTTTTTCAATGATGCAAATATCAACAGTGCTACTGAATCAATCACTGCCTACATGTCTTTCTGTATTGACTCAGAAATTTATTATACCCCAGAAATCTGTTAAAGGATACCCCAGTAACAAACCCTATATCACAAACATCAACAGGAATACAGCTTTCAGATCTGGAAACAAAGTTGAAGTCCGAGCTGCACAAAAATACCTTCATCTTCATATGAGAGCCGCTCAACAGCAGTATAAGGAGCGAGCAGAACAAGATCTGTCAAAATCTGACACAAAGAAACTTTGGGACTCTCAGACAAATGACCAATATGGACACTAAAATAAGTCCCTGTTTGCCTATAATGAAACTGCAAAGGCAAAGAAATTGAACAATTTTTATATGCATTTTAATACTGACAATACCAGGGAATGTGCTGTAGTATTAGAGAATAGAATTTGCAATGTGATTTCGGACAGAATCATAATTGAACCTCACACTGTTACTAAGATGTTTAAAAACATACTAACAACCAAAGCAACAGGCCCTGATAACATGTCAGCTTTCCTTTTAAAAACCTTTGCAGAAGAATTGTCACCGGTACACATGTAACAAATGTCTTTGCTAGAACACATCAGCGTCTCCATTTCTTGCGCAGACTTAGAGTGTTTGGAGTCTGTAAAAATATAATGTTCATCTTTTATAAAGCAACAATAGAGTCAATTCTTCGGTATGGTATTACCAGCTGGTTTGGGAATTTGACAGTCAAATCCAAAACTCAGATCTTAAATCTGGCTAAAACGGCAGGCAAAATTATGGGAACACCTCCACCCCTGAACCCGCAGGAGCATTTTGATCAGGCAACAATCAGGCAGGCCAAGACTATTTTAGCTGATAACTCTCACGTGCTGTTTTCAGAGTTTGAGTTATTGAACTCAGGAAAGAGGTACCGGGTTCCTATGTGCAAATACAACAGGTATAAGCACTCATTTGTTCCTCTCTCTGTCAAGCTCATTAACGCGCAGCGATGGACAACTATGAATTCAGAATTCACTAATTTGTGACCGAATGTATGGATGAATGGAGGAATTAATGTACTGTATATTTATAAATGAATGTATGGTTATTTATTAATGGATAAATGAATGAATGTTTACTTTTGCATGGATGCTTATGGAAGTAGGAACGACTGTTTGTAAGGTATGTGCGGGAGAATAGAAGAATGAAGTAAGGATGGCTCTCGGATCAGCCTAAATGTCTATTGTACATTTGTCTTTAATTGTTTTAACCCTGTGCTTGCTGTGTGTTTGTTTTAACTCTTGCAGTAACCTCTCTCGGTCCAAAATCAAATTTCTCATTTGGGAGACTAATAAAGATACTTTTTGACTTTGAGTAGATGTTTCATCTGACCTGGTTGGAAGAGAGTGGTGAGGCGAAGTAGTGGCTGTGCAGGTTACGTCCAGTGTTGACATGGGTGAGGCGGATAGTCTGACCACATTTAACGGGTGTCCCCCGGTGACAATGGGCTCCATTGGTGCCACGTACACTCCAATAACTGTTACTGTCCTCCACTGTGGTCACCCCGGTAACTGACTGCTGCCCGCTACCTGTCAGGATAAACACCATACAGACATGAATAAACAAGACCAACAGATCAATATGATCATGGCAGGCAAACAGACAAAAGTATATTAATTTGTTCTAAATACCAGTAGGACAACACAATTGAAAACAGTTGAAGAGGGAGAAAAGCCCATTGTAATCAAGCCATGCTAATGGTAATGCATTATGTATCTGTTTTACCAATGTGGCTAGCTACACTACTAGCTAACATTAAAACGGATTCACCAACCCGAGCCGTATCGCACGTCGTGAGAGTGCAGCCTGACATTGTGCTTTATATTTAACAGCTTCACGACAGAGCCGCAAGTCACAAAGCTCAGTTCCGTCCCGAGCGATAGACTAAATAGATAATATAATACAAAACAGCTTGACAAAAAGTGTGAGGAGCCAGTATAGTGATCCATCACCAATCGCCTCTACCAGTCAATCAACTCCGCATATGCTACGTCATCGAAATAGAGGTAGAATAGTGTAGAGGTCCTGTGACAGCGCCCTCTGCTGTGCGGAGAATTTACAGTACGTGTTAAACGTTTTAACAAGTGACAATGCGAGTATATTCTATTGAACTTTGAACGTTCTATCGAACTTATTGAATCTGTTTTGTTGAACTGCTTGTGAATGAATGATTTTAATTGTTTTAATTGATACGCATGTTGATCCTATGACGTAGTCGTTCCAACAATGTCCACCAGAGAGAGAAGGAGAGTAAAAAGCGCATCATCCTGCTGTCGGCCGTCGGAAGTTTCCTCATCACCGGAATTCATCACGAAGCAAGTCATCAGCCATTTTTATTATCAAAAGCTGCACGAAATATAACATACCGCACATCCTTCTACATTTCAAGGATTTAGGTGAAATTTCGTCGCAGGGGAAGTAAGTTCTTTCAAGGAAATAGTCTATGACCTACTGGTCACATCATCCTGCGCCCTAAACAAGGGAACAAAGGCCATGTCAGTGTGACTAGTCCCCTGGCTAGTGAGCTAACATGCTGCTAATATGTAGCTAACTGCTGCTAGTGCTAGCCACCATGGGCCTTATTGTTATCTCACTTTCCTCTGATTTAACGACAGAGCGATTGTAAACGAAAGTCAATTGCACATTATTTTGAGATCATTATCAACATACCTTGGTACTGGAGCTAGCTGTGTTATAAAGAAAGCTAGGTACAGTAATGCAGGTTGTTGTGCTAACCAACTACAATGGCTTGGCATCAGTTAGCAGGAATGTGTATTTCGATGGATAGCTGATATTATTGCAAAGTACAGTCTACAACTAGAATAATAATGCATTTTAGACGGATTATTTGAGTCACTTAAAAATCCAAACCTCACATGGATTTTTTGTTATGTACAGATCATTTGTTATGTACAGTAGCTGTCTGCTGTTAGCCAGCCCTACTCATCAAAGGATCCGGTTGTCATTCTCGGCTTTTTTCCCTTCATCTGTTGGTGCGGTTGTGATGATGTCAATCTCCAATAGCTATGTTTACTAGCCTGTCTGCTTTTGTCCTGCTACCCATCCTAGATTCTCTCAATTAAACTTTACTGAAGATGCAGTGCCATTAATGCTAGTCATTTCTTTTTGTAGCTGATGATGGTCAACTGCTTCATCGTTTTGATTCCTGACCCACCACCAGCTAACTAATTTAGTTTACTAGATGTTTGCACATGTGACACGGGACTTTTAGGATCTTCTAAGACAATGTTCCCTGAGGATCTACAAATTCGACTTTGTTAACCTGTGTGTTTGTATTTGTCTGTCCAGGCCTTGCAGACATGGCTGACTTCATCGATAGTGAGGCTGAGGAGTCGGAGGAGGAGTTTGAGGAGAAAGACCTGAAGCCCAAAAAGACCCAGGCATTTATGGATGATGGTGAGCATGACAGCATATTTATAGTTGACTGAGTTTGTCATTTAGGTACCAAAAACTGTAAGTGTAGCGCTTAAATTTTTGTCCACCTGTGCAATTCTGTCATGTCTTCTTAGACATGTGTATGTGGGTTCATGAGAAAATGAGGCACTGTAACGTGGTGTTTAACTTCGTACTTCTCCCTAAACAGAGGAAGAGGAGGAAGAGTTGAACACAGAAGACCAGGATGAACACGGAAACCTGAAGGGACTCATCGACGATGACGTGTATGATGACGAGGAAGAGGAAGAAAAGAAAAGTGGCGGCTCAGGCAGTGGCAGCGACTCGGAGGATGAAGTCCGACACAGACGGAAGAAACGCAGTGAGTTTGAATGCCAGCCCCTACTGCTGGGTTTTCATTCACTTTATCTCATTGTGATTTCTGTGGGTATTTAGATCTGGGGTGCTACCTGTATTGAAATACTTTTTCAATAGCAAAAACAAATCAGGGAACAGACCCAGAAAAACAGCAGTATTGGTTTTGTCTCGGACATAGTTTTAGCCTAGGTTTCAGTATAACGACTTTCTGGCAACTGAGGATGACAAAAAATTACATTAATAAAGTACACTGATTCGTTACCTTAAATCCATTTTGGATGTGGTAGTTTTAAGAGCTGCAGCTAATGATTATTTTTGTAATGATTAATCTAACGATTATTTTTTCGATTAATCTAACAACTAATTTATTGACAGTTTTTGCTTTTTCTTGGCCAGGTCGCCGTTTTAAATGAGAAATTGTTCTCACTGTGCCCACCTGGTTAAATAAAGGTTAAATAAATAAAAAAGTAAACGGTGTATTTTTTTCTCTATTAATAGGAATTATAATACAAATTAATTTAAAATACAGAAAAGGTGTATATAATTTATCATGTTACCATCTCTTCAAACTAAACAGTATGCACAACAAAAAATAGCCCAGTCTTAACTGGTTTTACAAATTTAAACACAAAATATCTATAAAGAAAAATCTGAATTTAGGAATAAAAAATAATTTAGGAATAAAGTGAATTTTACATTTTAGCTAACAACAAAGTAAATGCAGTAATGTATTTTTCAAGAGGAATACCAAATATAGAAAAGTAAATGCTCCTACATATTCAGAAGCACATCAATTATTTTGCAGGTCAAGAATGTGTAATATTTATTACAAATGTCAATTGTCAATAGTTTACGTCCTTCCCTATCGCTATAGTGAGAGAAACACGTTTGTGAAAGCGAATGCAAGAGCATTGTGTTCACATTTGCAATAAGCATTGCAGTTTTGTGTAAGATGAGAATGTCTGTTTTTAAGTGACTTTCTTCAAGCAGGGATAATGACCTAATCATATAATATTCTGTTAAGGTATTTGATTGTGTTATTATAATCGGTACACAATTATATCTATACTATCATTGTAAATTATTGAACAAAATATAAATGGGCTACTCCGTATTTACTTTAAGGTATATTTCTTAACATTCGTATGACAGAACTTCTACTCTTTTGTTCACCCAAAAGTGTTGCAAACTGCCAACATTTGTCTTTCCTAATTATTATTTAATGCGACGACACAGTATGCAGTGGCTAACATAATAACTTGCAGCCTTCTCGCTCTGTCACCTGGGACAAAACAGATGGGCGAGCGGTGTTAAAGACGCAGACATTCAGTGGCCAAAGTTCATTCTGTCCTGTACTTAATTCTAATATATTATGCACCTATAATTTTACAAAAATTAGGCTACATGAAAATAGTAATGACAAAAGTGATTTCGTATTTCGCAATTTCAACTCTATTAGAGAACTGTGATTATAGTTTTTTTCAATAGGCACGCTGGCTCCGTTTTTGATAATGATGCATTTTAGGCGGTGATTTGTTTGCAACAAAGCATTTCATATTGCAGGGAAGCATTATCCCATATAAATCTTTTTTCTTATATTTATTTTTAAATAGCAAAAAATACAGTTGTACAGCTTTATAAGCTGGTCTCTGAAAAAGGAAGTCGAAAAAAAAATCTATCCATAGTGCTGGAATACAGCTACATTTGCATTGAAACATTTACCTGAATCAGATTTACCAGCTAGTTGGTATTGCTGTTCCAATCGTTACATGGTTCAGCAATACCACTGTCTCCTATCTATATACTGTGTTGTACAGTAGGCTACTATTCCCTCTCTGGGCACTTAAAGAAAACAACTATGGTCATCAATGGATAATCCGTGTAAAGCGATGTGCAGCGTAACGCTCTTAAATGTGGAGGATGTATCGGCTTGGAGTATCGGGCCTTGTTTCTATACTTTTTTCAGTTTTGCTGCTATAAAAACTCATTTCTGATTTAAATATATTACCTACCACTATATTGTTGGGACTTTGTTTGAAATACTCCCATAATTTGAAGCCTTTGGGTGAGATTTTGTCATCATACCAGTATAATAATATGGCAAATCGACGGTACCTTTGGCTAATCAACGTATGTACATCGTTGATTGCGTCGACGCGTTGTAACAGCTCTAGTAGTTTTGTCCAGTAGATAAAATAATTTGTCTTGACTAAGTTCCTCTCTCTCTCTCTGTCTCTGCGTGTTTCCCCTAACTCAAGGCTATGATGACTACCTGGATGATGATGATCTGGACCTCATAGAGGAGAACTTGGGTGTGAAAGTGAAGAGGAGGGTGAGCGGTCACAGCCTCAATGGTTTTTCATTTAGGAATCATATAATATTAAATCCTCTGTGTAGTACACAGTCAGGGCCAACCTATTTGCATTAACGTTTCTTTAGATCCTATTCATTAGGGAGAAACAGATTTTTTACCAGGTGTGGATTGATTGAATAATGTTGTTCAACGGACCTCTTGTTGCACACATTCTAAAGAGTCTTTACATACGTCATCAAAAAAATAAAGGGGAGGGGCCTAACAGAATTGGTAAATCTGTAAGAATTAGTAAATCTGCTGTTTGAAAATGACTAAGCAATTAGTTGTTTTTGTGGAGTGCGTGAACCCCAGCATTCCTATGCTAATATGCTTTGAAATTCAATCAAGGATCCCAGTTTAATCCTCTCTCTCAACCGCCTCTGTGCGCCTTGCAGAAGAAGAAGTATGACCGCGTAAAGACGATGGACGACGACGATGACGAAGATGATGAGAAAGACCAGATCGCAGATGAGATCTTCCACAGAGGAGATGACGAAGGAGAGGGGGAGCTGGAAGAAGGCGAGACTATCGACCCGCCTCTCCATCGTCACGGGGAACGGCAAGAGGATGAGGAGGAGGAGGAAGGAGATGAGGAGTCGGGTAAGTCTACGTGTGTTCCATTCCAACCTCTATCCACACCAACAGAAATGGCAGGAAATCCCATAAGGTGTGAATTTGGCTGATTACCCCCCAATACTGCAATTCTCATCCTGATTTCAATCGATTCACCAGATATTGATGACTTTATTGTGGACGACGATGGCCAACCAATCACAAAGAAGAAAGGGAAGAAGTTCTCAGGATACACTGATGCGTAAGTACAAATACATCTCCTTCCAGTTAACAGATCTGTGCACCTGGGTTTCTTACTACATATACAATAATGCAGATCTAACATTGAGCCACATCAGTTGAATTGCTGCTTTCCTTTCAAAGCAGGTATAATATATGTTCATCTTCCCCATTCCGTTTGCCTCCCCCTGTTCTCCTCATTTCTCTATCATCCTCATTATTCTCGTCTCATCCCTCTAACCTTCTCATCCCTATCTCCCCATTGCTCTCCTCATCCTCCTCAACTCATCCCCCTCTCATCCTGTCTTCAATCTACAGAGCACTTCAGGAAGCCCAGGAGATCTTCGGCGGCGACTTTGACTTTGCCGACTTTGATGCCGAAGGCATATACGATCAGGGGGAGGAAGAAGAGGAGGACCAAGACGAAGAGGGCTGGGACCGACCCAAGAAGCAGACCAAACGGAGGGTGGGCAGAAAGAGTATCTTCGAGATCTACGAGCCCAGCGAGCTAGAGAGCAGTCACATGACAGACCAGGACAACGAGATCCGCTCCACGGACATGCCCGAGAGGTTCCAGGTACGACCTGGTGTACTTTGTGGTAACCTGCACCTGCTATGTCGGTTTGACCCTTTTCTGTCTTTCAATAGCTTTTTTCATCTCCACAAAGCCTTCTTTGTCTTTCACTTCCTGTAGCTGCGCTCCATCCCAGTGAAGCCTGCAGAAGATGAGGAGTTAGAGGAGGAGGCCGAGTGGATCTACAGGAACGCCTTCTCCACGCCAACCATCTCCATGCAGGTTGGGACCATTGCCTCTTAATTTACCGACACCCGTGTTCCACATGGTCCGCCCAACCCCCTGAAAAGTTCCACCGCTAATTCCTTAGAATAGAATAAGGAATAGGCATATGCTCTCGATAGAGAAAGGTAAAAGTGTATGGATCAAAACCGAAGCAAACTGTTCTGAAATCGCAGTTCCTCGTGACGCAGACATCCTGCCCGTACCTATCGTCAACTACATGTCTGTTGTGTTAAGTCCGCCTGGGTCTTGTAATGATCTGCTGTCCAATCACAGGAGAGCACGGACTACCTGGATCGAGGAACCACCACTAACTTCAGCAGGAAGGGCCCAAGCACCATCTCCAAAATCAAGGAGGCCCTCAACTTCATGAGGAACCAGCACTTTGAGGTATCCTATCTGTTTTGTGTTTGTTGTTCCAATGGCTCTAACAGCGTCTACAGGTCTCATGTTCTCCTACCAATCTTTATTGTTCCCTCTAGGTTCCCTTCATTGCATTCTACCGGAAGGAGTATGTGGAACCAGAGCTCAACATCAATGATCTGTGGAAGGTCTGGCAGTGGGATGAGAAGGTAATGAAGGACCTCATCCTATATTGTTTTTCTGTAGAACTTTGACTGCAACTACCTTCTCACCTGACCAGCCACTTATACTACGAACGTACGCACCGTTTTTTGGAAGAATGCAACGCTGTGTTCAAGGCCAGTGAAACGCACAGGGCAGAATGTTAGCGAGGCAGATCCTTTTGGGCAACTTCGGCACACTACCTTGTTTCTGTAAACCCAACATTGTGTTGGTGTGCAAAAGTGAAATTTCTAGACATTTTGTACTTTTTGGAAGACAATGCTGTATTAAAGTCATAATTTTCTCTATGAGAAAATCTGCAGACTTGTCCCAGCTTCTCCTGGCTCCAGTCTTCCAAGGCTACTGAGCTTCTTCTCCCCGTCCTGAAATGTCTGTTTTAGCATCTAATGGGCCATCAGGCTTTAAGTTCTATCTGTGTTTTTGGTTTCTCCTCCTTTCTCTTACTAACCCCTGTCCTGTTTCTCTCAACTCCTCACATCTGTCACCCCAGTGGTGCCAGCTAAAGAGCAGGAAACAGAATCTGACACGTCTCTTCCGGAAGATGCAGTCCTACCAGTATGAACAGATTTCTGCGGACCCTGACAAACCCTTGGCTGACGGCGTACGACCCCTGGACACAGCTGATATGGAGAGGTGTGTGGTATGGTCTTGTAAACTGTCAGACGGGATCAAATTAGGGCCCTATAAATTCACTTCTATTTGGCAATTCTGTTGTTGTTATTTTGTCTCCAAATTCAGAGTTTATTTTTTATTTTTTAGCATTCCAATTTTTACCTCGAACCTCCATATAAATATCATGGGCCAGTGGTTTCCAAATTGGTTTGGTCACTGTACCAACATGTGTCCTATTATCCTGGTTGGGAACCACTACCCAGCCAGAAGTGGTTTGCTCAACAGTTGTTTTTTTTCTCACCTATTTCCAACTGCATCTGTCATTCAGAAGCCCGCACTGGTACAGAAAATAGAAAATACTATTGTAACATGCAGTTTGCACGTGCATTGCCTCAGGCTACATTGTATTACTTTTCATATCAGCAAAACAATTGTTTCCCGACACATAGACGAAAGGCTGTTGCACAAATTGTGCATAGATTTTTGTAATACTTGCTTTATAAACATACAATTATGTTTAAAAAAGCAACATAACAGTAGATAATTACTAATTGAGTACATAGAGAAAATAACATTTCTTTAGAAATCCACTCAAATATATAGTAAGTACACAGAGTAATTTGCATTGTGATTGCATGTGAGTCATATGGAAAACATGGCGTCATCTATTTCTGGAACCTATAATGGAGTAATTACCATTGTATTTAACTATGCGCATCACAAAGCAAATTTACTTTCATATTTGCTGAATTTTCGTGTAGAACAAATGCAGTGGCAATTATTATTAGGGAATATTTTTGAATTGTAGAGAAATATATTGAAGCATTTAAACTGTCCTGCAATGCAATCCTGACTTAGCCCACTATGCCACACGGACCCCCCGACTTCAATATCATCCAACTGCAGCCACAAATGGGCGTTCTCGTGCTGGTGGGGGTTCCCGTTTTCGCAAACTGGAATGCCCCAGAACACATATTCCATAGCGTTCGAATCACAATCTGGTTTAAATAAATGATATTACAACAGGTTAGGCATGAGGTTACTAACCAACGCAGTGTCACGGCATTTATTTTCGTAATATCGTCACGCAATTTTAACTAATTTGAACTAGAGCAGCGATACTCATTCCATGTTCCTGCGAGCTATAATTCCATAGGTTTTTGTTCCAAACCAAATTTAGTACTAATGACATTAATCATTATTAAGATGAAACGCTAACTCAGGTTAGTCGCAACTGGGGTTGGACGGAAAACTTACGGAATGGCGGAATGAATATTGCTGTGTGTACACGATATTATGTTGTTCTCGTGTCTCTTAGCACATTTACTTTTCTTGTCTCTCAGCACGTTTCAAAACTAATGTATTTCAATTGGAAGCATAATCACATAGCATTTCAGTAAAAGGTATTCTTAATATATTTTAGATAAGCTTAACAGCAAGGTTTCCTTCAGAGTGGTTAAGGTTAGGGTAAGGGCTTGGGTAAGGCTTATGGTTCAGAAAGTAAAAATCGTATTTGACATGGGCTTAACAGCAACAATTCAGAGTGGTTAAGGTTAGAATTTGGTTAAGGCTTATGGTTAACGTAATGATACAAATTAAAAATCGCCTGTCTGCGTCACGCTGCAATAGAGGACAAAACACACACACAGACAAAGTGTGTGTCTGGATTTGAACTCGCGAAAACGATTGGTCAATGAAACGCAACCAGGAAAGCCCAATGGGCATTCTTGTGTCATAACGGGAACGCCCAAGCCGCAGCTGGACACTGCTCCCCGACTTTTAAGTTTTGTAGGGAGGTAAACCCAGATCTTTAATACTTCATGGTATCCATCAAAGTTCTTCTATCCTCGTGTCGTTACAGAATACACAGTTCAGCTAGTGTTAAATTTATCCGTCCTTTAAATTGTCAGCCATCAAGAAGAAATAGTGGGTCATTGTATAATTGTCACGCGATACAACTCAAATCCTCTGTGCACACTTTTCTGCCCCATATTTTGTGTTTTTCCCTCTCCATTCCTCTAGACTGAAAGATGTCCAGTCCATAGACGAGCTGAGTGACGTATACAGCCACTTCCTGCTGTACTACGGCCGTGACATCCCCAAAATGCAGAACGCAGCCAAGGCTGCCAGCAGGAAAAAGAAGCTGAAGAAGATCAAGGAGGTCAACGAGGCTGGTAAGAGGACCCAGCTATTGAAACTTCTTTTCTGGTAGATAATTACTGTCCATTGCAGCCATCTCCAACCCTGGTCCTGGAGAGCTACCGTCCTGATTGTGTTCACTCCAACCTTAATCTGTTCACACCTGATTCTAATAATTAGCTAGTTGATGAGCTGAATGAGGCTACATTATGTGTGGTTGGAGTGAAAACCTACAGGGTGGTAGCTCTCCAGGACCAGGGTTGGAGACCCCTGCTCTATTGTTTCCATGATGCCCTATGAATAGCTGTATCATTGCAACCAAGTGTTTGAGTCCTGGTCACAGAACAATGACATTGCCCGGTGTCCAAAAAGGGTGGATGTTTGGTGCGGCTGAGCTCACTCCTTGTTTGCATGAGGTAGTTAAATTTCCACAGGTTTTCAGAAGTACACTTTAACAGAACTGGGGAGGTGTTAGCAGGAAAAATAAGAGAAAGTGTCTTTTAATTAAACTGAAGTCTCCCCACTTTCTTTCTAGGAGAAGAAGAAGAAATAGAGCAGGAGGTGGATGATGATGATGATGAAGAGCAGAAGGGACCGGAACTGAAGCTGGCCTCTCGGAGAGACATGTACAGCATCTGTCAGACGGCAGGGCTCGGTGCGTTGCCATTCAAATAAACACTGTGTTTAGCTCCACTACCAGACACCTGATGGTCTTATAAGGCTGTAGTTTCAAGTACTAATAGCTCACTAACTTTTTGCTGTGTCTCTCTCTGTGTCTCTCTCTGTGTCTGTCTCTGTCTCTGTTTCTGTCAGATGGACTAGCGAAGAAGTTTGGTCTGACTCCAGAGCAGTTTGGGGAGAATCTGAGAGACAGCTACCAGCGTCACGAGACGGAACAGTTTCCCGCCGAGCCGGTAGAGCTGGCTAAAGACTACATCTGCAGGTACCCCATCTGCCCACAAGTATCTTTATCAGCTTGTGAACCAATGTGTGAATATTGCTAAAGCAGCGAACAGCAGAGCCGGGCAAACCACAATTGAAAACGGCCCATGGTAGGTTCGAGTTTGGTAGGTTAGAGAATCCATCAATAATGCTGTATTGTTGTGTAATCTCTGTAGTCAGTTTAACGGCCCTGAGGCAGTGTTGGAGGGGACTCGTTACATGGTGGCCATGCAGATTGCCAGGGAGCCGCTGGTCAGACATGTCCTCAGACAAACCTTTCAGGAGAGAGCCAAGATTAACATCAAACCCACCAAGAAGGGGAAGAAGGTACTGGAACAATGACCCTAAAAATGTTACTTCAGCTGTCTAAAGTAGTAACTCTTATTAACTCATACTGGTAACACCCTCACTTCAGCTGTCTAAAGTAGTAACTCTTATTAACTCATACTGGTAACACCTTCACTTCAGCTGTCTAAAGTAGTAACTCTTATTAACTCATACTGGTAACACCTTCACTTCAGCTGTCTAAAGTAGTAACTGTTATTAACTCATACTGGTAACACCTTCACTTCAGCTGTCTAAAGTAGTAACTCTTATTAACTCATAATGGTAACACCTTCACTTCAGCTGTCTAAAGTAGTAACTCTTATTAACTCATACTGGTAACACCCTTACTTCAGCTGTCTAAAGTAGTAACTCTTATTAACTCATACTGGTAACACCCTTACTTCAGCTGTCTAAAGTAGTAACTCTTATTAACTCATACTGGTAACACCTTCACTTCAGCTGTCTAAAGTAGTAACTCTTATTAACTCATACTGGTAACACCTTTATTTCAGCTGTCTAATGTTGACAAAATGATAAATGGTGATATTTCAGCTATTTTAAGTTGACGCCATGACAGCTAATGATGTTATTTCAGTTTCCTATGTTACTTTACTCCATTTGAGAGACAAGGACAAATTTGGGCTCATATTCTGAGCTTAGGTTTAGTAGATGACCAAAAGGAGACCAGTTCTCTGTCGTCAGTCAACCTAGAAAACATACAGCAATATACAATAGCAGTGTCCATACATGGTAGACCACATAGCCAGCTGATAGAGGAGTACTTAATTTTAAGATGTTGTCACCCTCTGGATGTTGGCTTCAGGATGTAGATGAGGCTCACTATGCGTACTCCTTCAAGTACCTGAAGAACAAGGCCGTCAAAGAGCTGAACGGAGATCAGTTCTTAAAGATGTGCCTGGCCGAGGACGAGGGACTTCTCACCATTGACATCTGCATCGACCTCCTCGGGGTCAAAGGGTAAGGCAAACTGTAAGGGGGGGTGCTCAATTGATTTGCCTAGGGTCAAAGGGTAGAGCAGGGGTGTCAACAGATATTACGGCTGTTAAATTTGAGAAGATGGGAAGAGCAGTGCCCATAAACCTCATAAGGGTTCAAAGATATCCAAACCTTAGAACAACAATAGCTATTTGGGCTTTCCAATATTAGGATATTTTGTGTACACCTGCCATACATCCCCACCCACACCTTGTTATCACACTCACTCCAGAGTAATGCTGGGATCACACCAAGGACGGCAAAAAAATCACTGTACGGCCCTGTAATGCAGACACACTTACACACCACAATCAACATCGTAATCAATCTTCCTCATCTTCAAGATGGTGGACAACGTTGCATATAACTGTCCTCCTCCAGCAAGGCAACTAGCAGGAGCTTTTTCAGGTTAGTATTCATTGACAATAGTTTGTCTGACAATCTACCTACTGAGCTGTCGAAGCTTTTCTTGCAATCCCATAAACCCATAGATGAAAGCGACATATTAGCTCTTCCTCTGTGGTACATCAACTTCCGGTTCTGGTGCCGTACGGCAAACACTGCACAAGTTAGATAATAATAACTCTTGCGACACACCCCCCCGCACCGCATCCACTTTTTGACGGATCCGGTAGATTTGCTGCAGCGGTGCGGATTGCTTTCTATTTAATTGAATGGACACTGTCGGAACGCAACCAGTTTGCTGTGCCTGGTGTGATCCCAGCGTAAGGCTTTAGCTGTTGGTTAGCCAACCAGGTTGGGCTCACCTTGATTGTGTACTACTGCCGGCATCAACTCATCAATTAGTATGGCTGCGAGTGCGGAGCCTATTTATTAGGCAGCACCATGTGTTTTGTGAGCTGACATTCTATGCAGCCGGGTGTCAGTGAATCATTCACAAGCAGAGCCAGCAGGCCATTAAAAGGTGCTCGACTTTGAATTGAAACAGCAGCAGAGCCCCATCTAAATCTGTCTGATGACATGCCTGCAACACAAGTGGATGTTTCTGGGAAGTGGATGGGCTCATAAAAGATAAGCTCTGTTTGGAAGCTGTATAACGTGGAACTTGGTGATCATTCAACAGTAGCATATCAATTTAATTGATGATATCAATCTATCAAAAGATTTGAAAACTGTTGCCAAACATCCCCATCTTACAAAATAATATTTTATACAGCCTGACACATTGTAAATAGAAAACATGGTGCACTTGACACTGAAAACGCAACATTTAGAACCCAAATTTGATGAAGTGGTAGGCCAGACCTGGGCAAACAAAAAAACACAATTTACAGCTATGTCCGGTTTCCCTAAATGTAATCGGTGCTATTGACTGCACTCATGTTGCCATAAGGACACCGAATGAGAATGATTTGTGATGCAGACATGTTGCTGTAATGTACCCAATTTTCCCCCACCCGTGGCAGACTCACTTTCGCGATGAAGCGCTATAGACGCTTTTCGACATCAACTGATATCTGATCACTTTTTTTATTTCGGACATGGCGTTCACAGTGTCTGCAACCTTTTGCCACACCAATCCATTTTCGCCATTCGTAATAGGCACATAATGCCCTTTAAACAACATTTTCCTCCTCATTTCCACCTCGCCAACAATATTTTGACATTGAGTTTGCCATGATTTCTCAATCAATGAATATTAATTTCGGGGCGTTTCACTGACTTTATGGGCGTGACATGTAGCCGCAAAAGCTCCGCCACGTATTAGACTTGATTGTGATTTATAAAGGGAAAACAGCGTAGGGCGTGTGTGCGCACAGTTTGAATCTGAATATTTCTTATTTACTTCTATATTTCATCCGTACGCCACTTCTGACGCAAATCCCCCACAAAGTTTTATGAGGCCCCAGATTATGTGGGGCAATAATTATTGGAAACGTATGCAATTACACTTGTTTACACTTTTTTTTTATGTATAGTTTATTATTTTTTACTGTCTATTGACTCATAGAATGTACAATGCCATCCTATAGGGTATATTATGAGCACTTGGGCTACATTTATTTGTTTAATAGGTGCCACAATGTTGCAAATAATGTGAATTTTTCATCATAGCTGACTGGACTTTCGATTGTGTTGCTTAGCTTTGTTGTCTACTGGACACAACAGCCTCAACACCGAAAGCCGTTTTAAAATGCATTATTTGCACATTTGAATAGATTTACTGTATTGTGATATTATTGAAAATAATAATTGATGGATTAATATATCACTTATTTTTGGGAAATGTCAATAGCTCTACATGATATAGAGGAAAACAACTTAAACTTCCAGAAGAAAACAGCCATTTGCAAAACACAATCCGTTGGAATGGTCTGGACAAAGTCAAATGCCTCTGCTTTGTGTCTTCTTCGAAAAAATTTATTGGATGATACATTTTCAGGACATAAATTTTGTTCTTCCTTTCTTTACCACACCCCAGGTTAGCAGGGGACCAGACGTACTTCGACGAGATAAAGCAGTTCTACTACCGAGATGAGTTCAGCCACCAGGTGCAAGAGTGGAACAGGCAGAGAACCCTGGCTATTGAGCGCGCCCTCACCCAGTTCCTCTACCCTCAGATGTCCAAGGAACTGAAGAACAAACTCATCGCCGAAGCCAAGGAGAACATCATCAAGGTATATGCGTTGTAGATATGCACTGTTCGCCTAAATACACCCAGAGTTGCGCCTAAATACACCCAGAGTTGCGCCTAAATACACCCAGAGTTGCGCCTAAATACACCCAGAGTTGCGCCTAAATACACCCAGAGTTGCGCCTAAATACACCCAGAGTTGCGCCTAAATACACCCAGAGTTGCGCCTAAATACACCCAGAGTTGCACCAAGAGTTCCCCAGTTGAGTTGCAGGAAGTGGTTTGCTTGGCCAAAGGTAGTCTGGTGGGGTTGTTGATCCTGTGCTACTTGTCCAGTCGTGTTGCAGGAGACTCTATAACTGGCTGAAGGTGGCTCCCTACAGACCTGACCAGCAGGTGGAGGAAGAGGATGACGATCTGATGGATGAGAGTCAGGGCAAAGGCATCCGAGTCCTGGGAATGGCCTTTGCGGACGGCAGGTACGCATGGAGGAGAATTGGTTGTTTTTGTTTGGGTTAGGGGTGTCATAGCGTGTGTTGCTGTGGTCCATTCTAACTAGGCAGCCTTGTTCTGTTGCCATAGAGACACACCAGTGTTCTGCTCGCTGATCAACGGTGAGGGAGAGGTGGTCGACTTCCTCCGCCTGCCGTACTTCCTGAAGAGGCGGAACGCGTGGCGGGAGGAGGACAGGGAAAGAAAGGTGACAATCGGGTGGCAGCGTGCAACCTTCATTCCACCATTTTAGAATTGAAACACAAAGCGAAGGGCAAGAAAATGTTGGCAATGTATTCTCCTCAAAATGTAGTTCACCATACACTTGGATCTGCTTTGCATTGTGTATTCCACGAGATATCACAGTTCCATATTTTAGATTTGTTTGATTAGCTGTGGCCCTCATTCGTTAACTCTGAGGTTTTGTTTGGTTTAATCCTTTCATTCTTGCGTTATAGTGTTTTGTTCTCTGATTCGGTTCACTTAGCTCCATGACATTGAGACCCTGAAGAAGTTCCTCATCAGTAAGAAACCTCACGTGGTGGCCGTTGCCGGTGAGAACAGGTGAGTCCTCTCCAACAGCCAAACGCCTTCGCTCAAAAAAGACCTGGCGGTCTAAAATAGCGTTTCATGATGTCTGTGTTCAGGGATGCCCACATGGTCATGGAGGACGTGAAAAGGACGATCAGTGAGCTGGAGCAGGAGTCTGCCCTGCCTGCCGTGGGAGTGGAGCTGGTGGACAACGAACTGGCCATGCTTTACATGAACAGTAATAAGTCCCAGGTACATGCGTACACTCCGCGTGAACAACAGGACGGCAGCGCGTTACCTTGATTGCACGTGGCTGAAACCTCGCTCCCTCTCTCTGCAGGCCGACTTCAGAGACTACCCTCCCCTGCTGCGCCAGGCGGTGTCCGTAGCCAGGAAGATCCAGGACCCCCTAGTGGAGTACGCTCAGGTGTGCAGCACCGACGAAGACATCCTCTGCCTCAAACTGCACCCGCTCCAGGTGAGAAATCACAAGGTGTCATTCAGACCTACATCACATGGTCGTGCTGCCTCCAAGCAGGGTCAGGTCTGGTTAGTCCCGTTTGAGAGAACAGATGCTGCTGGAAGTTGACAGAAGAGCGGTATGGGGCACTATTCTGACTTCTTTGAAATAAGAGGTTGTACAGGATTCCGGGACTATCAGCGGTCAATAAAAAATCCATGTCACTTTGATTTTGCGCTATTCCCTTCATAGCTACCCTTTATTCATTTCTAATGGCCATATGTCACAGCCATAGAAATAGAATGGATAGAAAGGCCATTCCAATTCAAATCAATGTAGCAGAATGGTCAGATCGGCAGCCATTTTTATGTGTACCATTCCATTGCAAAGATCTATTGTGTGAGCTTTCTCTTTAGCTGTGAAGTAATTTGGATGTGCAGGAGATGTTAGGGAAGTGGGATGGACCCTGTCGCCATTTCACCTTTTCCTTCCTTGGACCACTTTTGATAGTACTGACCACTGCAGACCAGGAACACCCCACAAGAGCTGGGTTTTGGAGATGCTCTGACTCAGTGTTTTTCTTGCTTCACTTTGTCCCCAAAGTTGATGTGTTAAAAGCAGGAAAAACAGGCAAGCGGAAGGACTTGAGCAACTTTGAAAAGGGCCAAATTGTGATTGCAAGGCGCCTGGGTCAGAGCATCTCCAAATTGCTGGCAAATAATTTGGGCATCCAGCAGCCACAGTAGCTAGTGCACAAAAAAGTAAATTTGCTGCATTGGTAGTAGCAGAGATTCCAAAGTTTATGATAATAAAGGTATTAAAAATGCTTCTTTTTTTACGAATGGTTAGCATCACTTAATCAGTACAAAACGTTGCTCAAGATAGGGGTGTCTGCTGAGTGACTTAAAATGTGAACCAGTAATGAATATTCGTGGATGACTAGGCACCACAGGAAGACATAATGGGCTGCTTTGCTCCCTGAGCACCAGAACAAATGGCTGGAAAGCAGCTGATAGACACTATTGTCTGCACCCCCTCACTAAGCCTAATATACAGTACTATTATCAATTAAGTAGAAGCAATCTTAGGACTTTATGGCATTCTGGTGAGCGATGATTCATTTAGTTTCTCATAGAAACAAACCTTTTGAGCATTGTATGTTGAATGAAACAAGGACTTGCTTGTTAATTACCAGCTTGTATGAACTGTTTGGTCTCGTACCAGCTGTAGCTACTTAATAACTTACATCCTCACCCCCATCCTTTTATGTTCTTGTGCTTTTCTACGCTCCGCCCTCGCTCCTTCCTCCCCCTCTCTCCGCTCCCAGGAGCACGTTGTGAAGGAGGACCTGCTGAATGCCCTGTACTGTGAATTCATAAACCGGGTCAACGAGGTGGGGGTGGATGTGAACCGAGCCATCTCTCACCCCTACACACAGAGCCTGGTCCAGTTCGTCTGCGGCCTCGGACCCAGGAAGGGCTCCCATCTCCTTAAGGTCTGTCCGGCTGTCCTGTTTGTGTTCCCGTGAAGAGTGAAACGATCATTTTTACCGTAGCCTTCCAGCGTTCACGCATTCTTAATGTGTTACGCAGATATTGAAACAGAATAACACGCGTCTGGAGAACCGGACCCAGCTGGTCACCATGTGCCACATGGGCCCCAAGGTCTTCATCAACTGTGCCGGCTTCATCAAGATAGACACCGCATCGCTCGGAGACAGGTATGTTTGACTCGTCTCTTCGAAGTGCCGAAGGTTTGCCTGCCTAGAATGTGGGGGGCGAAGACATTTTCACATCACTTACATTTGAGTGTCCATTAATTGAAGGTGTATTTTTGTCTATAGTTCGTTGTATTGTCAATGTATAATGTTAGTTCCCTCTCTGATTCTTGTCCACTGAAGTACGGACTCGTACATCGAGGTTCTGGACGGGTCCAGGGTCCACCCGGAGACGTACGAGTGGGCCAGGAAGATGGCGGTGGACGCTCTGGAGTACGACGAGTCAGCAGAGGACGCCAATCCGGCCGGCGCGCTGGAAGAGATCTTAGAAAACCCAGAGAGGCTGAAAGACTTGGACCTGGATGCCTTCGCAGAGGAACTGGAGAGACAGGTAACGGACCGGGTGTGGTTTACTGACACCTGTTCTTCTCTCAGCTATGGGAATGTCACGCTGTGCGATACGGGTATCTGCAGATATTATTGTCTTTTCTAGGGCTATGGGAACAAAGGCATCACGCTGTATGATATCCGTGCTGAGCTGAGCTGTAGGTACAAAGATCTGAGAGTTCCTTACAGATCGCCTAACACGGAGGAGGTGTTCAATTTGCTCACCAAGGAGACACCCGAGACCTTCTACATAGGTAACACTCACTGTCTACATGCATAGCACACTGCTCATGTAGTCACCGCCTCACTGGTTTCTGTTTCTCTGTTCTTTCTTCTCGTTTCCAGGTAAGCTGATCACCAGTGTGGTAACAGGCATTGCTCACCGGCGCCCCCAAGGGGAGAGTTATGATCAGGCCATCAGGAACGACGCTACAGGGTTGTGGCAGTGCCCCTTTTGTCAACAGGATAACTTCCCTGAACTCAGTGAGGTGAGAGACCCTGACCTGTAACCCCCAAACCCGTTGCCTCTCGCTGTTGTTTTTCTGGAGTTTTTCTTTCAATTCTCACATCCTAAAACGGTTGCCAAATAAAGAATTTCTGTGCTGTGCTGGGTAAATGTCTTCGAGCCTTTCCATCCTGTTTCTTGACCTTCTTGATCTCTCATGTTGTTTTTCTCACTCTGGTAGGTATGGAACCACTTTGACAGCGGCTCATGTCCGGGCCAGGCCATCGGTGTGAGGTCTCGGATGGACAACGGTGTCCAGGGCTTCATCCCCACCAAATTCCTCAGTGACAAGGTGGTCAAGCACCCTGAGGAGAGGGTTAAGGTGAGACATGCGAACACTGTCCAGAACTCAGACATCTGAATCAAGCAATCGTGCATCCGTGTAGGTCTTCAGAACCAGGGTTAGATTAATTAGTCGAGCTCCAGTACTCTTTCTCACTCTCTCATCCTTCATCCGTCCAGGTGGGCATGACGGTACACTGTCGCATCATGAAGATCGACATTGAGAAGTTCAACGTGGATTTGACGTGTCGTACGTCGGATCTGATGGATAAGAATAACGAGTGGAAGCTTCCCAAAGACACCTACTATGACTTTGATGCTGAGACGGAAGACATCAAGGCGGACGAGGAGCTCAAGAAGAAACAGCAGAGAACTAGTTCGTATATACAACTAGTACACATTGTTATTGTTTACAAAAAATATACAGTCAAGGCCAGTTACTGTCTCAGGGCTTTTGGATGAAACAAACAGCTTAGGTTTTAAACAACATATCTATCTTGGTTGAACAACTCTCAATGCTTCCTAAAGTCAACTACCTTTGTTGTCGACCCCATTGAAATTGCCAAAAGTCTATGTAAAGAGTTGTTTGCTGAGTGGTCTCACGTTGTCTAGAAATGCCCACACAAATGCCCCCACCAATGCCCTCCGAAACAAGGCTCAGGTGTTCAGCAGCTCTTTTGATATAGATTTAATAGGATGGAATTAATTGGGTCCTATTTGGTCTTTATAACCACTGTACTTTTCTAAGGTGTTACTTTTCAGGTAGAAGCTTTCCGGTGGATAGTCACGTTAGCTTACACTTTCCTTTCTCGCTTTGCCCCGTTTTCCCTCCAGCCTATATAAAGAGAGTGATCGCTCACCCGTCCTTCCACAACATCAATTTCAAGCAGGCTGAGAAGATGATGGAGTCCATGGACCAGGGGGACGCTATTATCCGGCCCAGCAGCAAAGGAGAGAACCATCTAACTGTCACCTGGAAAGTGAGGAGTGCCTTCAACGTGTGGATCGACAGGCATTAGATGGCATGTTTATGTTTAATGTACACCCTGGTTGGTTGGACTGCTGATCCCTGTGTGTTTCAGGTGGCTGACGGTATCTACCAGCATGTGGACGTACGAGAGGAGGGAAAAGAGAACGCCTTCAGTCTGGGACACACATTGTGGATTAACACTGAGGTGAGGGCTGGGTGTGAATGCGTGTGTGTTATTGACATACTTCAATATTGTTTTAATCCCCACCGAATCTCATCTCTCTGCAGGAGTTTGAGGATCTTGATGAGATCACAGCTCGTTATATTCAGCCAATGGCTGCATTCGCTCGAGACCTTCTGGGACACAAGTACTTCCAGGACTGTAACGGCGGGGACAGGAAGGTATAATATGTCATTGCTGTAATCACAGGAAGTGGCAAAAAATGTTCTCTGCTTTTTATTTTGACAAACATCAAGTCTCTCACATAGCATGTGTTTTACAAAGACTATAACCTTCTTTAGTTCTAAATGTATAAATCTCCTTTTACATACCCACTTTGTGTCTCCTTGTGTGTGTAGAAAATGGAGGAGTTGTTGATTAGGTCTAAAAAGGAGAAGCCAACCTTCATCCCCTACTTTGTGTCAGCCTGTAAAGACCTGCCAGGGAAGTTCATTTTGGGGTACCAACCTCGTGGAAAACCACGGTGAGTAGCTTTGTCTGCAGCGGACTGTTGCCCTGGTAGGTTGACATGGCACATATAACTAGTCCTAACAATTGTGGTTTACCATGACTACTTTCATGGAGCAATGTCTCTAAGCCCTTTGTCTGAGGTTGTGTGATGATAGAAATGTTTTCTTCTCTAAATTTAAATAATAATACTGTCATTAGCAACTGTGCACATGAACATAAAATGATCCACAACTCATGTGCTTTAAAGTCAGGAGAAGCAAACGTTTTGAAACCATTATCTTTGCTGAGGCTTGTAGTACATATTCATCCAGACAGTAGCAGAAGCACGTGTGTGTGTGATGCAAACTGGAGAGAGAGAGAGAGAGAGAGAGAGAGAGGAAGCCTCGTATCAAGGTATTGCTTGTTATTGTCTCGTAATTGCAGTACATAGCTACTGTAGTTGTTACTGCATTGAACAGTTAATGTTGATAGTTAATGTTACGTTGGCTAATCAAGATTTTTTGTATACCTGTGTGTATTTTGCTCTTTAACCCATTACTAAATAACACATTTACAGTTTAAAGAATCACCCCCCTGTAAAATAATCACATTTTGCTATTCTGCAGCCTGAAATGAAACCGGAGTTTGTCAGTTGGAATAACAATCCCCCCCCTGCTAAAAATGACTTGTAAACCCAACAAGGTGTAGTTAAAGGTGCTATATGTAAAACGGACAGCCAGCGTAAAAAAATGGGTACTACAGTTCAAATTCAAAATACCTGAGTTGTATCCCTCCGCCCCCTCCTCCCCAGAATCGAAACTAGCGTGACAAACAAGATCAGCGCAATCATGACAAGCGAACCGTATTTCACTACGTCTATGGTCATGGAACTGTTTAGAAACATGCAGAGTTTTTTTTAGGTTGTTTAGAATCTCTATGATCTCGTTCGTTTGTTTGCTGCTTCCATGGCTGTAGCGCGCTGGGTTTGCGTTTTTACAGGTATGCCTGGCAATCCGTTCGTGCTGTCAAAATGGGCAGTTGATAACAACACACAGGCCAAAACATAAACATAAATTCCGTCACAGAACATACTTTTCCAAAAGAAAAATACTGACATTAGCATTGTTTTCAGAAAATATAGTATTTCAGCTTAACATGTTTCCTTAATAACTGATGAGGCATTGGAGTCATTTTTGGATTTATTACAGAACATGTATTACATATAGCACATTTAATTACCTTCTCAATAGCACACAAAGCCAATTGACTTTAAACTGTGACCAGCTGTGGTCATTTTGTTTAGCTCATCGTGAAACAAGCTTGTCCTGAAGCATTTCAGTCATTGGTAGTGCAACTGAAGTCAACAATCAACTACGGGTGGCAAGGCATTGTCAAAAGATCTACGGGATAAAGTTGTGGACAGGCACAAGTCAGGAGATGGATAAAAAAAATGCAAAGGCTTTATCAGTGCCTAGAAGCACAGTGAAGTCCATTATTAAGAAGTGGAAGGTATTTGGTACAACACAGACCCTCCCTGGGTCAGGACGTCGCTCCAAACTGGATGAAAGAGCCAGGAGGAAACTGGTCAGAGAGGCTACCAAGAGGCCTACAGCAACTCTGAAGTAGCTGCAGGAATTCATGACAAAGAGTGGTCATTGTGTGCATGTAACAACAATATCACAACTTCTCCACAAATGTGACTTGTATGGGAGGGTTGCAAGAAAAAAGCCAATCCTCAAGAAATGCCACATGCAGTCACGACTGAGCTTTGCCAAAACGCATTTTGATTATTCTAAGGCCACGTGGAAAAAGGTATTGTGGTCAGATGAGACTAAAATGGATTTGTATGGCCACAACGCCAAGCGATATGTCTAGTGAAAATCAATACAGCTCACCATCTAAATAACACCATTCCTACAGTAAAGCATGGAGGTGATAATATCATGTTATGGGGTTGTTTCTCTGCAGCAGGGACTGGAGCACTTGTCAGGATATAAGGAATAATGGATGGGGCAAAATACTGTCAAATTCTTGAGGAAAACCAGCTGCTCTCTGCCAGAAAGTTGTCAATGAGAAGAAGATTTACCTTCCAACTTGACAATGACCCAAAGCACACAGCAAAACTGACCACACAGTGGTTGAAGGATAAAAAGATAAATGTCCTTGCATGGCCTAGTCAGAGCCCAGACTTAAACCACATTGAAAATCTGTGGAATGACTTGAAGACAGCAGTCCACAAACGGTCACCATCAAATTTAACTGAACTTGAGCAGTTCTGCAAAAAAGAGTGGTCAAATATTGCAACGTCTAGATGTGCAAAGTTAGTAGAGACATATCCCAACAGACTAAAGCAATTAATTAAAGCAAAAGGTGGAAAAGGGGTTGATATTTTTTCCAACTCGGTGACATGTTGGTGTATCTTTCACTTGGATGTTATAAGATGCATTGAGTAAAGACAGCTGAATGAAACAACTGTCTGTCTTTATTTCAGGCTGCAAACTAACAAAATGTGATTATTTTACTGGAGGGTGATTCTTTTCTATACCCACTGTACCTGTTTGATGATGTAGCCTGTCCTTCTGGCTACATTTCTGTCATTTTAATTCCAGCAACCATTTATTAGCCATAATTCTAGGCGGAGTTGCCCAAATTCTGTGTAATCTAAACACCTGGATTTCCCCCAATTTTAATATATTTTTACTCCTTGTAGCTGAGCCATTCAGGTCAAGTGTGATTGGCTTTCATTTAATAATGCAGTCTTGAAATTAGAAGAAATTATGAATAATCAAACCACATCTGAATAAAATTAAATGTCATAGTTAATAGTTATTTGGTTTCAATCTAAAGTGTATTTTTGTGAGAACATAATTATTTTTCAGTAGTCACAATATTATCTTATGAATATTCTCGGAATGGGATCCCATGCATTTGTGGCTGTGCGGATGTAATGGTAGGCTGCTGTGATCATGAACATTTTCAGTGAAAGCCATCCTCCCTGACTTAATGCCGGGCGAAACCTTGGATGAATATGGGAGTAAGGGGGGGGCATTTTGTGAGCAAATAAAAATGAGTTAGTTTTACAATTGCAGAGGACTTATTCAATCGTCAAGATATTTGTATCAACACTTCATTTAGCTGTTGGAGATCTTTTCATCAGACATTAGCTTCGCGATAAGTCATGCCCCATTTGTTAGACAAACTTTGAAACACCTTTCACAAACTGCTGCTGCAATGTTTTGGGCTTCCCCTTTATGACTAGGCTTGTAAGCAAAGTACTTTAGTATTTTGCTTACAAAATACTAAAGTATTTTACTACAATCGCCCTGCTTTCCCGCAATGATGATTGCGCTCCCTTGCCATTCTCAATGAGCAGCTGGCTTTTGCGCTCTCTAACATTTCAATACAGACATTCTCACAGGGGAATAGGCACGCCCACTTCCCTAACGTCACCACATTTATTTTCCAATGGATATGATGTTGCCAGGCGTTTCGCTCCTTTCATTCCAATGAAATACAAGATGCATTTTTAACACAATGTTTTAATTGAGTATTGAAATACCTAAAGTGCTAGTATAGTACCGTTTTGACATTCTGGTACTGCGGTACTTTTTCAGTACTGGTTTACTGCACATCATCCCTACAAAGCATGGATCAGTATCAAAGTAAAAATGTTGGCGTCAGAACATCCCTAGTCTGAATGAGGTGGCATATTTATATTGTTGTTTCTAAACGACTTTGCATGTTGATAATGTCATCCATCGTGTTTTCTTGTCTGCAGTATTGAGTATGTGACCATCAGTCCTGATGGCTACCGCTACCGCTCCCAGATATTTCCCACCGTTAACGGATTGTTCCGCTGGTTCAAGGACCACTTCCAGGAACCGGTACCAGGTACGTACTGCCTGATCATTGGCCATAGGTCAACATTACTAGGGCAGCCCAACAATATTTCTTTCAATGTAACAGCCTAACTGATTGGCCAGACATTGGTTAACCCCTGTAGCCTGTCCATTGATGTTTCTACTGTTAACGGTTTTCCTGTCCTGTATGTCTTCCGCAGGTATCACACCTAGCAGTACTCGAACACGCACACCTGCTTCTGTTAACGCTACACCAGCTAACATCAACATTGCAGGTATGGCCAAGCTACAAAACAACAGTCATTGGAAATATGATAATTGTAATTCCTTTTGAAAACAATGTGTCTTTAAAATGCTAACACTTCTGAATGTCTGCTCCTGCGCACTCTTTCTCGCCCTGCCTGTTCCCTCAGATCTGACCCGAGCGGTCAACGCTCTTCCGCGCAACATGACCTCGCAGATGTTCAACGCCATTGCTGCAGTGACAGGGCAAGGGCAGGGCCAGAACGCCAGCACCACGCCCGCCCAGTGGGGTTCCAGCCAATACGGTTACACTGGGGGCAGCAGCGGGGGCGGAGGGGGCAGCTCGTCAGCCTATCACGTGAGTGCTTTTCAGCGTTTGACTTTACAGCATTCAGCATCTGATGTTCCAATAGCTTTGTGCTACATTGGGGTAAGAGGAAAGTAACAGCACATCCACAAACTCAACTAAGCCAATGTTAAGCACCCACCTGGTTGACACTTATTACGTCAGTTGTTGAACAAATATGAATGTTAGAATGTCACATTAGACAGATAAATGGTTAATCCTCAAATATGAAATATAAAATGTTGCATTTCCTCGCCATTTCTTTTCCATGTATCGTCAATTGATACATTGATTGGTTCGCAGGTGTTTGCCACGCCCCAGCAGCCGATGGCCACACCCATGATGACCCCCAGCTACTCATTCACCACACCCAGCCAGCAGACTATCGGCACGCCACAGTACCCTTCCTCCACCCCTTTGTCCTCCCACGGACACGCGCCGAGCAGCCACCAAGGTCACAGCAGCAGCAGTCACCACGGACACTCGTCCAACACGCCCTCCTCCTCCTCATCTTCCAGAGGACGCACGCCGCAGCAGCCGCCACCGAAGTAAGCGGACCCTGTGAACGTCTGTAGGGTTGTAGAAGATAACCTGATCGTGTGTCTGTTATATGTGATCGCATCCACTGTTATTAAATAGACAGGATTTTTTTCAGACGTGCACATGCATGCATAACTTTGTAGGACAGGAAGTGTTCTTAGTTGGATTATAAATGTTGGCCCCTAACTGAGGTTAAGAGTTTTGCACAACCTTAACAGAGCTGTATAGCACTGCAACATTGAAGGTGACATGTACATTACTCTGCCCTCTAAAAGACTACAACATCCAGACAGCCCTGTATTTAACAAATTGCTCTAGACTACAACATCCAGACAAACCCATACCTAAACTTTTCCTCTAAAAAATGAAAACATGCAGTTTGTATAGGGCAGGTAGCCTAGTAGAATGGAGCATTGGGCCAGTATCCGAAGGTCCCTGGGTCTAATGACTGAACTGGCTCAGTTTTTCTTTTAATTCATTTTGGGTAAGAGCTAAATTACTACAATATAAATGTATCTAACGTAGCACTCTAAAACGTCTTCAAACATCTTCCTGGGGATTATAACAGGAATTGTTTGTCCACAGTTGTGTTGTAGCCCTGAACAGGTACACCTGAGCTGTGATTTAAATGTAATGCGGGGGATGCCGGCTAAAAGGTTTGGGAACCCCTGTTCTACAATACCACACAGGATTATACCTCACGCACACCTTCACTCTGTCTCCCCCTGCAGGTCGAGTGGCAGTACTGCTGTAGACTGGGGCAAAATGGCAGAGCAGTGGCTCCAAGAGAAGGAAGCAGAGCGGAAAAAGAAGACACCCAGGATGACACCACGACCCTCCCCCAGCCCCATGATCGAGAGTACCCCCATGTCAATCGCTGGAGACGCCACGCCCCTTCTGGATGAGATGGACCGATAGGGCAGGGCTGGGGGTGGAGGGTGACTGTACACCTCCCTCTACCCCCTTATGTCAACCCTGTACCCATTCACACGCCTGCCTGACCCCGTAAAAAGGGATCGTGACAGAGCTTCCTCACCACCTCATCCCAGCTAACCCTCCTCACCAATGTTGTGTGTCCCATTGGAATCTGTTTCTAGCTACCATGTATCTAGCCATGTTTCTGTCCCGGCACATTTCCTCTATATCCCTCTTAGCCCTTTAAATTTGTTGCCGGCTACATAGTCCAGTATTTTACATAGTAAGGATATTAACAGTGTCATGAGGGCAGAATTGTTCACACAAAAGACACCAGACACTTGAAACAAACCGATTATAGGACATGGACCTAATGGTGATACGATTGTGTGTCAGACAAATTTCTCCTTTTTCTGTTTAAAAACATGCAATGGAGGGTATACATTTTTTTTCCTTTATGATTTTTAAAGACAAATATGGAAAAAAAATAGGTGTCAATGAAAGAATCAGATTGATTGGCGGGTTCATTTCATGCCCAGATAAGGCTGGTCTGTACTTCCTGGCTGACTAGACCTGCCCCCAGCCTCCCTGGAAATCGGGCGTGTTGCGGCAAGTGTAGCCGAGCAAGCGTTTTCGTCAAGCCAATCAGGAAGCTTGTCTGCGTTTTTTTGTATTGATGCATCGAAACAAATAAAGACACTGTTTTCATTATGAACCCTAACTCTGCACTCCACATTGTCTGTCAAACTTACAAATGCACACACGCCTCTGACAGCGCAAGCCTTTGGGGCTCATGCAAACATTTTGCTATGGAATAGTGAGAACTTCTTAACACTACCAACTAAACTGCACTGAATAAATACTCGGGATATGTGGAGAACTGAATGATTGAAACTATTGATGAGATTTACCTTTGACCTTTTTGATCTAAATCGTACTGTTTAGTTATGTTACAGCTATAACCATCTCAGACTTGAAAGATCTATTTTAAAACCGACAGATAGAAATATGTTGAATTAACATGGTCCAGGGTAGTCCATGGATGTATTCCAGAGGGTTTCTTTTCTACATGCTGATTATTCCTGTATGTTGCCCCCTCCAGTCTCGAAATTGAATGACCTTGTGTTAGTTTTTCTCTTTGGATCTGTATTTATTAGAAAACCCCAGAAAGGATTGATGAGTAATGTGGGATATGAGTACTAAAGATAATAACCGCAACCATGGGAAAAGGTTGTACTACCTGGTGATTGTGGTAGCTGTTACCATGAGGAATGTAATACACATTAACTAGTGTAACATATACCCTGATGACAGCACAAGGAAGCCAAAGTAATATTTGACTAATTTTAGGGTGGAACTAGGGTTTTACCTTTTATTTTTTGGGGAACTTTTAAGACCACGCATTTTCGCATGTTTTCCATGTGAATGTATTTGGTGTGGTGTCAAATCGTTTTTGCGGTTTATTGAAGTATAGGACGATTTGTTGTAGTGTTATTGTATATTTTTACTTTTGTTTGCATTTCTTTGAATCCTTGACAAAATATCATGTGAGCATTCAGTACCGTCTTTGGTATTAAGTATATTTCCATTTTTATTTCATACCTGGCCAATTTTCCTATCTTGTACTTTGTGATGTCAAACGAGTGGATATTCCTATTCAATAACTCAATACGATGTGGAGCTGGACTGTAAGCTTTTCTGATTCAGAACTGTGCTGATCTGTGAACTGAAAGGCTCATGGCTTTTGACCAATTTGAAACCAAGGCAGTGGGGGTGTCATCAGCTCCTCAGTGTTGTGTTGTGAGTTTGGTCTCAGCTCCAGATACATGTATTAAGGATTCATATGTGGGTGGGTGGAGCATATTATGGGCTAGTTATATTTCTCTGTAAGTAACACTGCCTGTTGTCACAAAAACATTTCTGTTGCATGCTGACCAAATTTGTGAAGGGTGCATGTTAAACGATTAAGTTTCCTACTTGGCAAAAAGCATGTTCCATGGAGAATCATTATCATCAGTTATAAGGCTATTCATTGCAAACCAATGCTTAACCAATATGTCTGGTAAATAGGCAAAATTAAAATAGGCTTATTTTGGGACTGTAGGTTTCATGTAGGACTTATGTTTTAAACTGGCTTGTTAGCTGTTTTGCCCTCAGTAGGCTTGTGGTGGTTGTTGGTGGAAGAAGCAAAAGGAACAGAAACATGGCGCCTCTGGTATTACGCCTCTGGTATTATGCCTCTGGTATTAAGCCTCTGGTATTACGCCTCTGGTATTACACTGCTGATAAGCTTTACTGTCTTCTCTCTTCAATAAAGTGTGCATGAATGCCGAAATCCCTACAGTATGGGTTTATCAAAGTTCTCTCTTTAATATATGTTAGGAAATATATAAGTCATCCTACTTTTTATGGGGTTAAAAACTAAAGTGAAACCTATACATGCAGTACATTACACACCGCATAGCCAGCAAGCCATAATTAACCTCTCCAGTTTCCAGTGAGTAATGCTTCCCTATGACGGCAATGATTAGTAAATACACAAGCAGTGAAACATTGATTGTCACAAGATAAATACTACAAAGGCTGATTTCAACTAGATTTTTTGATCATAAGTGTGGATACTGTCTTCTGCTTCTGTAGGATGGTATGGGTAACCATCCGCTATATGCAGGCCTATTCTAGTCACGCAAAGATAATTTATATTCTGTGTAGGCGCTTTGTGATAACTGATGTAAAACTGGGTTCGTAAAAACTGTTAACTGATTGGATTATGTCCCAGCAAACACCTCCCCTGCAGTAACAGGTAACTAATGTGAGACTGAGGAACCAGGAATACATATAGCTACTAAAAATGTTTGTGGTAACAAGCAACAATATTTAGTGTTGTCGTGCAAATACACAAAAAATTGCTTCTATGTTTAGTCCAAAGTTTACAAATCTTCTGTACAATAAACCAGTGAATTATCTCTTTCAACATCAATTAAATCAAATGTAAATTGAAGGTCATCATCAGGTGTACATCTTCAAGGTGTAGTACCACATATCTGCCTAGTTCACAACGTTAGAGCTAAACTCCGTCAAATACAGTTTACAATGGTGAAATAAACAGATCTTAGGTCATGTATAAAAAAAATGAAAAAATATACCCCCACAGAGACATATGCCATCAATTCTGGGCAAAAGATTAATATTCTAAAGAAAGGCACTGCGTAGACATTGCTTTGGCAGGTTTGAATGAATACCAGCCTTAATTTAATCAGACTTAATATCATGTAAATGAAACATTCTCTCCAGCACTCACACTCTCCGATAAACAGTTCCTCTATTTAGCAGCCATGAGAATCAGCTGGGTGGAGAAGGCGGTGCTGTTGTGATGCTTTGGGTGCAGGGTCACGGGAGGCAGCTTACGCATCACATTAGTGCACGAGGCACATGATGGCAGGAGACGGGAACATTAACCAGCAAACAACAGTGGACAAAACATGTGTCAGAGATTATGGGCCAGGAGACACTCAACAAATTTCCAGAAGGTTGCTGTTTATTACGCTTTTACATTTAACAGAATTACAAACAAATATGTGGTGAACTTTTATTTTAATCATCAGCAATCACTTAAAGATGTGTGTGGTTTTGGACACTGGTTGTAGATGTGGCGCTATTCAGCTAATACAGGTCCACAAAATTGTGCACTATGTCATCAAAACCCCCCAAATTACACTTGGAATTTAATGGATAACAGAGGTATGGCAGTGATTCTCTATTATGTAGATATAGATGGAATTTTAAATATCCAGACCAAAATGGCAGATCTAAAACATTATTTTGACAGACTGCATCTTTAACAATAACAAAAAAGTTATGTTTCCTCAATTTCTTGTTCGAAATAGGCTATCAATGTTTTTATTTTTAGATAAACGTTTTGTTTACATATAACCTTTCAAAGTAACTTTAACTTTTTCTGATTAGTGCCACAAATACACAAATGTTAGCATTTGAAAGCAGTGCCAGGGAATTCAAAGCTAACAATGGATAGCTGTGAAACCTCCATAGACTGTGTATGGGTAAGCAAACCAATGAAAACTTTAGTTAACTGTCCCTAATGTAGTTGGTAGCTTGGTAATGTGTGTTTTAAGTAGTTTCCCCAAAATTGGCCAGGGAACTTAAAAGCTATGATATCTAAATACATCGATTTGCATCAGAGGAAAAAATCATAGGCATAGTTCTTTTGTGAACAAAAAGGCTACTACCCTCCACATGCTTCCATTCTACTTCTGTCAAATCAATGTAGACACAGCATGTTTATTGCAATCAAATATCAAAGGATTGCCATGGAAAAATAAAACAGCTGTTTCGTCCTCTGTTGTTCAGCTGAGAGGCTGAAGCCCCAAAATCCCGCTGGGGCAAAACTCCCGACCGATTTTTGCATTTGCACAGACTAAGGATGGTTTTCTGGCACTCAAGTCCCCTAGTTAGTCAGCTATTCAGAGCTGCTTCTTTATTTCGGGAATTGATTGTTCTCACAGTCCCATGTTCCTCCACAGTTCATTGTAACTGATCGTTGAACTTCTATTAGCAGCACGTAGCCTTGCTCTTGGGTGGTTTCTGCTGTTCTTTAGTGCTTTCTGTGAGCCCTGTAAGAAACATACATTAAGTAAAATGTATCAGGTTTTCTAGGTGGTCAGCAGTCGTACACATTGAACAGCACTATCAGGCCAATTACCGCAATGTCACTTCACCTTTGTGGTCATATGCTATATGCAATCCTATATCCGACCTGCCTTGAACAGCGAAAACATTTTATTTAAACCTTAAGCTAAAACATTTATTTGGTTATTTCTCATTGGTTGTGTTCCTCGTTAAGGCACCGTGAAAAATAATGGTGACGAAAACAGGAACAACAAATACCTATAATAATACACACTCTGCCCACGCCCCTTGAGATACACCCGAAAAGCACAGCTTTTGCTCATACCCGTTGATCCCCTGGACTTAATATATATAATAGAACAACCTAGGAATCTATACCAAAAAAAGGAGTTTAAAAGTGATGATCTGCATTACATAAGGTCTTTATAAATATTTTGGAGTCGTTCCTCTGTTTGTTTTATCTTAGATTTCAGCTCTGAGGAAAGCCAAATCCATAAGTACTTACTGATGATGTCGCCAACTTTCCTACATCCACTATTCTCAAGCTCTGCAAGCACGTTGGCCTCGAAGGTTAGTGATGCTACCCGAAAGAAGAAGTCTCTGATGCCCTCCCCTGAGAAACAGGAAGGTGGGAGAGAAAGACAGGTGGGAGAAAGACAGGTGGGAGAAAGACAGATGGAAGAGAATGACAGGTGGGAGAAAGACAAGTGGACGAGAAAGACAGGTGGACGAGAAAGACAGGTGGATGAGAAAGACAGGTGGATGAGAAAGACAGGTGGGAGAAAGACAGGTGGACGAGAAAGACAGGTGGGAGAGAACGGTGCGGTAGAGAAAGGAAAATATACTGTATATGAGGGAGACTGAGTGCATAGTTGTGTGTTTGTGTGCATTTGTGTGAGTGTGTGTGTTCACAGCCCTACCTGACTTAGCAGACACCGCCCAATATTCAGCTCTGATCTCTTCTGACAGTTTGATGGCTTCCTGCTCCATATGGGCCAACTGATCAGGTGACTGAGAGAGAGAGAGTATAATACACTTTGAAATGGTTCACCTCTAAATTAATATCATAAAAGCTGTGTATGAGTTACTCACGCTGAGGTCCTTCTTGGTTCCGACCAGAAACAGCAACACACTGGAAGGGTCGTTCTCTTTCATAGCCTCCTCCAACCACTGTCTGCATGATAACATACACAGGTCATTTTATATGGCTACATTAACAAGTATGTATAGAAAACAAACTGAAAGCATCTAAGTTGGTAAGACAAGCCATTACTGTGGCCGAGCACCATCCAATCCAGACCCTCGTTTTTTAATCAGTGCATTAATTTACTTGCCTGGCATTGTCCAGAGAGCCCACACTGCTCAGATCAAACACCAATATAATGGCTACAAGGTAACCGGGAGAAAACACAACCAACATCAAAGACAGACTCAAAAGTGTGTGCCCGATTATGTGATAAATGTGTTCCTAAACATTTTTAGTGGACTTGCCTTGAGCTCCTCTGTAATATGTAGATGCGATGCACTTGAATCTCTCTTGACCTGCTGTGTCCCACCTGAGAGAGTGAGAGAAGAGAGAGTTCTTGAGTCTTGATTAAAACAAACTACATCACACAAAAAAAAACTATCTAACACCGTCCCCACCCTAAAATACAGAGTGTTATTGCTCCAGCACACACACAGAGCATGACCAGACCCAAACAAAAACCATGATCCCATACAACACACACCACCGTTCGTCCATGTCATACATGACATACAAACAATGAATCGAGAGAGCGAGAGAGCGAGCGAACGAGAGAGAGAGAGGTCATGGTGTACTACCAGGACCACACATAGACTACACAAATGATGGCAACAAAAATACACATAAAACCAGTGCATACAACCATCTGCAAATCACAAGACAACATCAAATCCTTCCTGTCCCACCACACAGATAGCATCATCAAGCCCCAATACAGATCTAAACAGTTCTACACCATTGATCATCTTGTAAAACGCAAATTCAACCCTAAGGCGCGCAGAGACCATCCCCTTAAACAACAACACAGGGTCTGTAACTCCCAACCCCCTGACCTGATTCCTCCTGTAACTCCCGACCCCCTGACCTGATTTTCAGCTAATGAAAAGGGCTTCGCCTCCAGTTGCTAGCTAGGTAGTCTGCTTCGTTCGGCGGAGGATAATATACTTTTCTCATTTTTACACTTGTAGGTGCACCGTTCCCGGAGGTACTGCAATACCGACTTGATGCGTGGAGCAGACAGAGCAAGCCCCGTTTCCGAATCCCTGTTCGAAAAATCAACTTAATATATATAGTTCCCCGGTGGGGAACGTATTAGATAGTAAACTGATAAGAACATATGATTCAAAGCTTTCATTATCCAATACAATACAGCCGTATGGGACTAATGCCCAACACATTACACACAATAATTCGCTCCGA